>JASAMV010001158.1:0-147804 GCA_030248065.1 Rhynchonema sp. JSB1_4
AAATTATCGTCAAAAAAATGACACAGAAACAAAACAACGCCGCCCGCCCACAACACAGTTTTCGGCGCACAAAAAACCAAACCAAACTATAACACTTCGGTGGCACAAAGAATGATGATAAACGACGACGCATCCAAACCCGAGCGCAAAAATATGCGCATACACGCCAGTTTTATCTAAAAATAGAGAATAAACGAGTGAAAATGTATCGCTTGGGGGTTTCCAACCAGCTGTTCTTGATGCAACGGGCTTCATTAGTGCACAAGCACCGTGTGGCCAAAAAGAACCGTCCAACTTTAGAAAAAGGTTTCCTACACGCCTCCAACGAAACATCAAAGTGCAAATAAGGAAACCTAAACCATATGGAAAAGCACTTTTAGCTCACGCTGTAAGTTCAGGTTTCAGAAAACACGCGAGCGGCCTATTTGAAAAAAATAACGTGTGCAGCTGCACTCTTATTCCCAGCAAGCGAACAAAAATAGTCCCGCTTACATTATATGGAAAAGATGTCCCATCCCGGGCGCTGCGTGAGTGATAATTCAAAATCAATAGGGGAAGAGAACACGGTGTCAGTGTGCAGCTCAGATGACCCGGCCTGGTCCAAAGACACAAGACGCAAAGAGCGAGTTACTGAGTAAGTTTTTAAACGAGCCCTAGCGCATACAAGAGTAAGCATGAGCATGCGCATCACATGATAAGCATGAGCACAGTAACGTAACTTTTTAAGCCATTATGAAAAAGGCAGGTGTGATGCAAAAACTGCTCCGAATATGAATAACATGAGAGCGCGAGCGACTTTTTTTAACTCCACCAAAAAGTCATGCCAATGTAAACATCAAATTAGGTTTCTGCCAAATGCGCCACGTGATGTGACTGCCTACCTATCAAAAAACGGGTCGGTTTCTAATAACATGAAGACGTTTGCAAAGTTAGTTTCAATGCACACTTTTAAACATCTTTTTGTGCTTATGAATACTGTTTTACATCGACAAGAGGACAAGGCATGCACAACTGTCATTTCCTCTCATATTCTCGCAGTTTATTAATGCCGCATCACAGGCTACAAAAATTATATGTACAAAAATAATAATAGATAATAGTCTAGATTACGGTATTTTCTCATTCTTTGACATGCAAAACTTCAAAAGCTGCAATAAATAATTCGTAACAAGGCAAGATTAAAATATTTTGGAAGCGGTAATCTAAGTTGAATAAAAAATATTACAAACTCAGGAGTAACGTGAAAGCCGAATTATCCCGTATTTCGATATAAAAAGAAAACTAGGCAGCAAACAACAAAAATGACAAGGAGACCTGGTCAAAGCGGTAAAGAAAGGAAATCACCTTGGCTATGATAAATTATTCTGAGATACAATGAGTGAAAACGCAAGCACCTCACGTTACGAATGAGAAAAACAGCTCGCTTGTCGGAAGCGATGAAAAAAGTGGAAAGGCAACAATCATGAACAAAGCATGAACAACCATGAAAAACAGCTAAGCAAACAAAGTGAATGAACAGTACAGAGAATCTTCTTGGGTACCGCAGTTAGTTGACTTTGAAAAACATCACGTGGGTAACGGAATGGAGGGCTGAAAATACAAAAAACCTCTCACGTCACGCTTTTATCAGCAATCAGTCTCTGAACAACCAGCGAAACACATCAGTCTCTAAACGAGTGGTGGACTCGTTGCCACCTTTCTAAAACCGACGGTCGTAACATAAAAGTTTGTTCCCACAATTGATAAGCATACCCGCTGAAACCTACTGGTGTTTTCCGATTACGGCCCCTCACTATCACACGGGGAAAACAGGACCCGTCTCAGCAGGCTCAAAATGCCATCGCACCTTCAGTTGGTCAGGCCCCGTCACAACTGCTGGGCTTGTGTAAAAACCCAACCTTGGGTTCCACACACCCACAATCCACTCACTCACTACATCCCCTCCTATTCGGAAATGTTCTAACGTGCCCTTGGGGACCCCTCGGTATTTTTAAAAAATGGGGCCGGATTCGGAAGATAGTTCGAATTGAGCTCCAAGGTGGGGCTCTATTTGGAAATGAAAGAACTTGAAAGTCCGATTTCCCACCTGCTACGGTATGCAGATGCCTGAGGTGTCTGTGTCTAAACTCTATAAAATTTTTGGAATTTTCCAGTATGGCATGGATAAGCTAGCTTGCGCTTACATGCACCGTATATGGTCATGACCATGAGCCGTGAAATCAATCGAATGCATCAACATTAAAACGTCCAAAAAATTCACCAGCACCAATCAAAAACACGCAACCGTATACCTTTCCTCGTTTCGGCAACACCGGTGGCGGCACTTTCCTTTCCCGTTCAGGCTCATTCGATGACTGTTGCGTCCCGTTCAAGCCAGGGGCCGGACGCGGTGGTAACGGCGGAGGACTGGTCTCTGAAACTAAGCAGCAGTTGCACTGCAGTGGTCGAACAAACACAAGTTGCGCAAAAATGGTTTGATGTTCGAATAAAGGAAAGATCGGTCAACAATATCAAGCAATATCAATCACTGTAGAGTGGAACACGGCACAAAATAGAATAAGCACCTAGAACAACTGAATTGTGGACCAGACAGCCCGCCCGCCACACCTTGGGCGGGATTAGGATTGGCTTTTTTAGAATCAGGATTTGATCACTGCCTTCTCTTTCGTCGGCAGCAAGTGATGTTTTATGGGAGCAACTACAATAAAATCTAATCTCACCCAATGCAATGGCATCCACTGTATTTGAGCTTACATGGCCGCTTCATAACGTCAGTGATGATTTTGAAATACGAATCTTGAAAACTTTGATGACGAAAAACCATGACCACAAACCACGTCCACAGGGCAATCGGATATTACAAACATTCACTGACGATGTCCCAGTGCACGCCAGAAAAGTGGACAGTGGAAAGCAAACTCACTGCTTGCTGTTACAAAGAATCCATGGATATGGCAAATCTACAAAAATCCAACAATCTTCCAACGCTCACCATTTTCACTCAACTCCGGAATGCACGCATCCGCATGTGCATCGCCGTTGTCAACCGCATCGCCGTTGCCGTTGTTGTTGTTGTTTTGTTGATCGGTGTCCCCGGTTGACGTCGACTCTGGTGTGATCTGACTCAATTGAGTACGACTGCCCCCCATCGATCGGGGTGGCGGACGACGGGGCCGACTCGGGGTCAACTGGAAAGGGTGAGAAAGTGTTGAACTTTTGCTGTTTTGTTTATTTGTCCGAGCTCGTTTCCCATCGCGGCGAAATACTTCAGATCACATGTCTGGACGAAAAGATAGCCTGGCGTAAGTTAGAAGGGCTATTAATGATAAACCGAACACGGTCTGGAACAAAACGCATCTGTTGGTACCAAGGCCATAAACTCAAATTCTAACCGTGAACGAAAAATAGAAAAATTTTGGTGTGCAGCAATAAAAAAATAGAAAACCATAAAGGAGTGACGGATAGAAAACAGGTCTCCATCAGAAACTTACAGCGGCAGTCTGGTTATCACCGACTGATGCCTGTTGGACGATCATCGAGATCTATCGTACAAAAACGCAAACCATGTGGAAACGCAGCGGTAAGAAAACAGAGCACAGGCAAATGAATTACCTGTTGGTCAAGAACGATAGGGGTCGGCGCTGACACGTTGGCTCCTTGACTGTCGCCGCTTTGGCCGGACTCAGATGACACGTTCGACAGACGTTTGCTGCAAAAAGACAAAAATTTTAGTGTCACAACTCACATTTAGTGCGACCGGCGAACGGTGCGAGAAGGACGTTTGTTTACTTTTACATGAACCACTCTACAAGCCGTCCACAATTGTTAGCCATGTGCGTGTTTACTATTTGTCGCGCATTGGCATACAGTCTTCCCTCTCTCTCTGTATAGTGAACAACGACTTGGCATGTCCCGAGTTTTCACATGTTATAGCTCTCTATACATAGTGAACATTTCTCCATTCTGTAATGTGACGCACCAGAAATTCAAGTACGAAACAAGTATGAACAAGTGTCCTGATGATAATACAGCTTACACCTAGCCATTCACTTGTCAGTTAATCTGTACCAACAGAGCAGCTAAATTGAATGCCTTGAAACGTCCAGTTTGGAATCATTTTAGTCAGCTTGAAAATGGAGGTCTGACATCTATTCAGAAGCAGCGATACATGCATAACCAGCTCACGTTACTGCTACACTTTTGCTGTCCAAACGGCTGCAAAAACCAGGGGAAAAGCATTTTTGCCACATGATTTAATCAAGGTGATGTCGGGATCTGAGCGTAGTACGACAGCATGGACACACGGTCTTTGCGCCGTACTGAATCTGACTCGGTCGTTTCAAGTTACGATAACAAACATCACCGAAATGTGATGTTTTGCCCTCCGAACGCATGTACACAACGCGAAGGAACATGCGGCAAAAACACAAGCAAATAAGCCTCCAGATCAAACGTTTACAATTGGCAAAGTCAGGCCAAAGCAGCGACGAGCCTACATCGCTCACACATGACCATTTCTTGTGGTATAGTCCTACCACGAGCTCATGAGACTCTTGTTTTGTAGTTGGCTTGTGCGGATCCAATAATGTTCGGGTTTCACGAAACAAGTTGAGGTCAGCCAGCTGGAACTTGTCATCATCTTTTTCGGCCCAATCTGTTTCTGTGCTTTTCGAAGCGCGTGTGACCGGAGCATTTTTGAATCTGGCCAAGCAAGCTTTAAAAAAAGCCGTCTCATGAGCTCATGGTTGGACTATACTGTTCGCGTACAAGTTCAATAATCCTTATCACTGCTGATTTTCACAAAATACGGAAATTTCATTCATCAGGCAACAATTCAGACTAGTGGCAGATCGACCCAAAGCGGCCGAATACTCATTCGATAAAATGCACCGTCACACTCACAACTATACATTGTCGATAGTCTATCCGGCGACAGCCACAGAATCAACATGTCAATCGCAAAGGAGTCCTTTAAAAATCGTACCAAGCGAATGTGGGCGGTATCCCGGCCTGACGAGAGAAATATTTGATGTAATACTCCGTTTGGTCGACGTCAACGTCTCCTTGCACGACTCATCGCAGGTTGGTGGTGAAGAAAGAGAAATTCGAACGTACCGGAAATGGACAAATTACGCTCAGACGAAATAGACTTCGGAGTCACCCATAATTAGTAAATGTTATGTCGTCACTGTTGTTGTGGTAACTTGCCTCAGTTCATTGGTACGATCTGTAGCAACGAAACCAAAGTGCTGAACGATTACAGTTGAGTTCAATCGAGAGCGTCGAGCATTTGTTGGAAAGTGGACGATACGACTCGGCCATTGCGCTACTGACACCGAATAGTCAGCGACTGGACAAATTACAGTTCAGTGCGCCCGTTGCCGCGTTTACCGACGTACCTATGGCAATTGGTGAGCCTCAAGAACACGATTGTTGTTAAACGCTGTCTCGTTGAGCAAAATTATACTTCAAAGCCGATACAGTACACCAACGTGAATCAATCTCAGGCACGACCAACCATGCCACCAACTGGCTGCAAGAGGCGACGTCATTTTTGAACGTGTACGACGTATACGTTTGGCTGTTGGCCGCGTGTGTACTCATTTGGGCGCGTGTTTATGGTCGTATGGCCGAGCGAGTTGCTGTGCACACAAATAGGCATCAGGTCAGATTATTTCATCTCGATATCTAGTCTGGGAAACAAATCTGCATCGCTTTGGAAAGTTGCCAAAAATCTTTCAATGAGAAACTCACAATTTCTACAGTAATCTCTCAATTACAATATTGTTCGTTGCAGGCCGTCCTCCTGGTTGTTATGTTCTTCTTCTCCGTTTATGTTGTCGGTCTCTACCAATCGGGACTACTGGCGCAGATACTTGTGCGAAGCGAGGTCAACAACTTCAAGGATTTTGAGCAGCTGCTCGATCTATTAGAAACTGGCAAAACGCGTCTGTTAATGCAAAAAGGTCAAGCCTTTTCGCAAGAAGACACGCATTTGCTTCGGCGGCTGAATGTATGTATATATAAGCGGTGTCGTTGGGAAACCAAAAAGTCAGGATACCGGATACCCAACATCCAAAATTTTCGGACACCGGATATCCAAAGCGAAAAATCTCGGATACCAGGGGGGTCTTTCCCAGTAAAATAATTCTCAGATACCCAGGGGGTGTTCAGAAAAGGTGAATTTTTAAAAAAAAATTGAGTAAATTCAGTTCTGGAACCGTAAGAAATGGTCATTTTGGGGTAATGCTTGCGAAAGTAAGCGATTTTGAGCATTTTGGCGGTAAAATGGAACAACTTACGGTTTGCGGAAAAACCTTAGGGTACGATACCCCTGGACAAAAAGTCAGGATACCGGATACCTCTGGATGAAAAAAAATTAAGTCACAATACTAAGGGGAAC
Organism: Rhynchonema sp. JSB1_4; assembly: GCA_030248065.1. NCBI lineage: Eukaryota > Metazoa > Nematoda > Chromadorea > Monhysterida > Xyalidae > Rhynchonema > Rhynchonema sp. JSB1_4. The sequence goes on from JASAMV010001158.1 coordinate 6,404, forward strand.
CCACTGCCCCCTAACGACACCATTGCTATGGTGTACATGGAAAGTGTCTAAGTCAAATCTGCCCGTTGCGCGATTCCTTCAAGCACCGCCCTCCCGGCAAAGCACACACATACAACACGCGTGCTTTTCGCCAGCGGTGACAACCGGCTGTGCAAGCGGCGGGTGGTTTTACGGATGAGACAACGCCTTGGAGGATATTTTCCAGTCTTGTCGCAATACATATTTTCAGAACGCTCTGGCAATCAATCCACCACTCTACCACGAATACGGTACAAAGCTCATTTACCGACATGAAATAGAGGCAGGGGAACTGGTGGCATTGGCGTCCGAAACCTGGCCATTCCTATTTGCCGGCCAAATGTGTTCCGCTCGCTTGGTTCCCCTGCCCGAACTCGGTCTTGATCACGACTGCATACCATTCGGACCACATGTGCCGAAATGGGTCATACGCAGGTTAGTGTGGCACTCAAACCTCGTTAGGATGGGTCCAAGGGACATCACTGAGAAACACATTTCAGGTTCGATAGGGCCGTCCATTTCAGTCAAACGATGCTCATGGCCATCCACAAGCGCTACACGGCTGATTATGAGCGGCAACGTTCTGAGTTGAATTGCAGCGAATGGCATAAGACCAACGAAGGCGATGTGATGAACATGAACGACATTGGTGGTGTTTTCGTGGTGCTTGCTTGTGGACTGCTACTGGCCACAACTGTTGTCGCGACCGAAAGTGTGGTCGATTGGCATTTCCGCACCGCAATGTTTCAGCGTGTCAGATTACAACTAGCTCGTGTTGTGCAGTTTGCGAGGAATATTGGAGACTTTCATGGCTGAATTCGTGTGGCTTGATCTATCTCTATGTCGCCTCTTCGTGTTTGTACACTTGTATGCTGTCAACTTTTCTGCTAATAAGTAGAAATTGTTGAAATAGATCTTTTCGGCCGAATTACCACCCGAAAATTTTACCGCACTAGAGAAAAATGCTCGTGTGGTGATTCGAGTCGGGTGGAAAGATATAAACATTCCCGCGCACGAGAGCATTGGTGTATGCAATGCGCAACCACTTGCTCCAAACTCCACGGAAGTTGAAACAACATTTATTCAGAAACAACATCTATACGAAACGTAGTTGACAGCACACACTTTTTCATGTCGGGCAATAACTCCGTTGAGCCATGTTGGGGCACTTTATCTCAGGGCCACACAATCACTACTTTTGGTGGAATGTCTGGCATTTTCTCACATTTTCTCGCACTTGACTAAAATAACGAAACATCAACTGTCATTATCAACACAACGCACCCGTCCTGCGATTTCCTGGCTGTTCGTTGTGCCTTCGATTGCGCCAGACTCATGCTGGTTGCGGCCAGCGGGTTACGGAATCCAACCAGTCCAGCCACACTCGAGTGACGGACCGGCGTCGTCGCGCTGCTTTTGAGTATGAATTACTGTGTGCAATATACTATGAAGTATGGACATTATGAACTGTGCATCGTGTTTGTGGTTGTACGTTTCGACCTATTTCCACAGACCTGTTTGTACCGAGTCATCGTCAGTGCGAATGAAATAGATGGCGCGTGTCAGACTGGTGTAGGTCGGAACTGCCTTGGCCGCGTGATTTTTTTGAAGGCAGGATCAAATCAGATCTGATTACTATCATTAAAACGAGCAAAACGCACTGCTGTGAAATTATCATTTAGTACGGTCGTAAATGTTTCTATCGCACTGTTCCTAGTCTCGGCACAATTGGTGAGTAATTGTTCGGTCAAAACCACGACCATGTTCAACATACAATAGTATAATACGCACGGAATTGTGAAGCCATATCAATCAGATCAAAACAGTACACCGTAATACCTGCCGGGCGTTGACACCATCGAGACACTACGCGTCTGCTGCACGGGTGCGGATGTCAGGCTCGATGATGTTTCATCGAGTTGATTAGAAGTCGGGGTTGTGGATCGAAATCGGTTGTAGGTATGACCGGGGGCGGTGCCGGACTTTCTCACAATTTCAATATTCGCACCCTCCGGTAGGATAGATGCCTGCAGTGAGCAGTTGGTTTGAACAGACAACAAATTATGCCGACGTCGTTACAGGGGTGGTGTTAAGCCTGATTTGTGGGGCAACGAGTCGGGCCGTGGGCGAAATCAGTTGCATCAGTGATACTAGTGATATCGCTGATCCAAAACACCCCAAAATGTGACGGATAACCGACTGATTACCAAAGATGAAAAGACCATTTTTGAACAGAACCAGAACCTTCTACAAAATGTATTCAACTCCATCCACCCGCAATACCAAAACACAGCCGAGTAAAACACCCGAGCAACCCCAAGCACGCACATGATATCCATACTGCATCTGAACTTTCTCCTTCATTTTGTAGAATTCCGTGACGAGATACATGTGCATGTCCTCATTGTCAGTACGTTGCGCGTGCACATACAGGCCCCACTCCAGCATCGGGATCTGTGCCGCCAGCCGATCGGATAGGTCTTTCAGCACTGCGTGTAGCTCAACGCTCAGTTGTGATTTGTAGTCGTGCGTGAAGAATACCTCAATATAAGTATTTATTGCTTTAGTTTTTACGATGTTTATGATGACGCGACAGCTACTGAAGATTGAAAAACAGCCGGAATTTTTACGCATTCAAAGAAACATTGTCACCTAGCCAGACAACGCTTCTGTCCGCGCCTTGCCCCGACTTTCTTCAACATTTTCCAGACACCGATCACACAATCAATCACACAATTTTAGATACGACTTGCACCTAGAGTTCTTTTTTGCTGAAAAATCTTGGTTTCTGGTTGCCCTTGGTACCTAATTTTTGTGGCGGACAAAACGAACCAACAAAATACAAAAGGGCAATGATGCGCATGCATGCAACAGCAGTGAATTTTGTCCGTTTCATCCCTTTTTGCCAGCCGAGCAGTGCCCCAAGCCATCGTCACAGTGCATCAAGCCCACCTTATAATTGTCGACTCCCCCCATCACGGCCGGACTGATGATGCCACTGAGTTTCATTTCCAACAATTTCGCCGTCTGCGCATTCCTGCAGTCATCGATGACGTCAGATAGGTCGCCGTTTCGGCGACGCATTTCCTCCGCTGCCACTTCAATTGGATGCAACTCAATCTGAATTATCAGGGAAATCATTGTTAGATTGCTTATGTCTGCAGCTCGTATCAAGCTTTTTTGATTGACTCTGTCCGCTCTGGCCTTGGTCACGTGCGTTTCTTGCTCAGGGTACTTTGCATTTAGCTGATGCCACAATTTCACTGACATGAAAGTTGTTCCCTCTTAAAATTATTGGTGGGAAGTCGTGCGACCAGATGGCTACATAACGATCTAAATGGACAATGGGATTCGAAGAGAAAAAGTCCATTTCCCCAACACATACATGCATAAACAGAAGAACGTCTTACATGATCATAAAACGCAAAGATTGATCGCATCAAGCCTGGATCTACCCCCTCCTAACCATGTTAGACGACGTGACCAAATAACTTCTCAACACATTCGGCAACGCTTGACTGATGACCAGCACCGTGCGTTGCAACCACATGCACGCAAACTCATTGTCTGGGGCGAACGCACACGGTCTGCGCACGGGGCGCGAGTGCTCGAACTTTTGCACGCAGTTGTGTTTGTAATACCTGAAGGTCAGGTTGTTTCCAACGGCGATACGGTTGTTTCCAACTGACAACTTCCAAAATTCGAAATCTGCATAGTGTGCGTTTGTTTTTAGGAATGATAAATGCTGTGCATTTAGCGCAAAAGAAGCTGGAACGTTTCGAACACTGTTTTTTTCCTTCATACGGCAATTTGTGAAAATAATCATGCCAATCTAAAAAACCTATCAGCAATGGAGTCGCGACGCGGCTCTCCAAGACTGAAGTACGAGTCTCCTTTTTTCTTGTCAACCTCACAGTCACAGCAAAAGCAAAGTGAATAATTTTCGACTGATTCAAATCTACCGTTAGCCATCTAATTACAACCAGTGATGGTGAATATTTTTAAAAACGACGGAGACTGATGGGACCCGTTAATGTGACAGAAAGTAAGCTTTACGTTGTGTTCCTCTGAAAGCAGTATGGTGAAGGAAATAGTCGGGAATGTCATTTCATGACTTGGGTGGGTCTGCAAAATGTTGCGCGCTGAGCTCAGAGGAAAATAGTGCTTCTTCAGTAATCAGCATTACCAACACTGCGGCGTGGTTTCCACAGAAAAATACAACTCAAGCTAACAAAATAAACTTGTTTCAATGCCCGTGATTGAATCATCGATGTCAATCTTCCAGAATGAACCAGTGCCAAACACAGACGAACCACAAACACCACATTCGTGCCAAACGCCAATCCAACCAACCACTTGATCATTCTGTCAGCCCTCGAAAATCGTTCAGTGACAGTTTCGTCCGCCAACGGATTCACGGCGATGATCAGAATGTGTTGATCGGTGGCTGACTCTTGGATCTCACGCCCGGGCACCGTCATTGAATCAAGACGCTGCAAAAAATAAAATTATTCGGCTCGCATTTCCTTGGTAAACTTTGATCGATTGTTTTTGTCAGATCTTGTGCCGTGTGTGTAAGTATTTTCTTGCAGTTTTCGCAGAGGAATTTGAAAAATTAGTAAAATAGATATCAATATTTCTACTCGTTTATTATTTTGTTATGACCATAGGCCTTGATGGAAAAACATACCCGAAAAGTGATGATGCATAAACAAAAATCACAAAACATTTTGCTCTGGTAGCAGATTTAAAAAAAGACGTCACGATTTCAAACCAAATCAGTTCTATTTTTCGGCGCCGTTCTGACTTTCAGGAACCAACCTTTCATTTCAGGCATCATAAAGATAAATAATTCTTCTCACCTTTGCATTCGGAAACGATGACATGATTCGATCAGTGAAATCAGCCAGTCGATCGCCAGCATCGCCCCGATAGATGAAACGTTTGTTGCTCAGAAACGATGGGAAGGCACGACCTGGTTAAATTTTTGATTGATTATTCACAACATTGATCTCACTTTTGTCGCGCGATGTGTATTCTGCGTTGAAACATAACGCCAAAGTTCAAAATTCTTGCACAGCACAACCTCACCATAGAAAGCCACAAAGAAATACGGGCACGCCATGCGGGCCTGGTGAACGATCTTGTGGTAAAGACCGGCCTGACGTTTCTGCAATGAAATTCCAATAAAATATATTAACGCAGATAAGGTGAGACAATGAATACAACTATAAATAGAAAGTGAAACAATAGCCAACAACAACACACGCTGCTATAGAACAGGGCATCGTACTACCAAAAAATCAATTCTCACACACACAAAGCCGAACAAAAAAGTCCCCTGAATATCAAGACCAACTCACCAACAAAGCAGCCAACAGATCATACTCATACGTGACCGTTTTGTAGACACGCTGCAGCTCATCACACACATCAATGGCCGGTTCCCAATGTTGACCGCGGTCGTAAAGTGCAATGATCTCCTCGTAGAGTCGTTCCTTGGAAAATCAGGGTTAATTTTATTCGAATTTTTCAAGAATTTCCGACTGAAACAACAACACCAACTTTCAATTGTCGTTGTGTGTTGGCGGATCGGCTGAAGTCCGGCGCCAGTGCGACAACGATGTTATCGTCCAAGGGATCTTCGGACCACTGCAATTGAATAAGTGCAGCTAAACATGCGAAACACCGCGTTTTTTTGTTTTTTTGGCATTTTTGGGATGAGAATCGCATTGTTTCTCAACGTGCTTTTCAGATTTTTGTTTGTTTGTTCGTAACCCACGATCCGCGGACACGATTCCTCTTTTTGCTTGACTGCTCTGTTCAAACGCTCAATTCGAAGAACCTTTTTATTCTCAGGGAACCGGTTTAAAAAACACGAATAGCGCAGCGTTACCGTAACTCGCGACCAGATAACGAAGATCGAACATAAACCGCAACAATCTTGATAAACAGAATTAATGAAAATGAAATAACAAACGAAAAGTGTCCAACCTCCAGTTGATCTGCATGTTGTTTCAGTGTTGTCGCCGCTTCGGCATAATTCTGACATTGGCAATGCAGATTGTACAACTTGTACACGTATTTCACGTACAGCTCTACGTGGTTGTTCGCTTGGTAGAAGTCCTGCAAAATGACACGTGTTGATTGGCAAAAAGATAATGCTGGCACACGAAGCCTGAAATGTTTCACTTTCAAGATACAAGGTCACACTTGTTTTAATGAAAGGCAGTGACGAATCACAAAGCATCAGAAAGAAAAGAAAATGCAAACGTGAACTACGCATTGTAAATAACAAAAACCAATCTGCTCTGCTTTTTCTGCGGTTCTCAAAAATCTGCTGTATTTGTGCTGGTCAAGGGTATACCAAATCCCATGCAACACCAACGATCAAAATTTTTTAAAAAATACGAAGGAATGCTGATATACGAAATGTTCCGCTTATTGCACAAAACTGCGGCCATTATTTCATGAGACCCAGTAATGTAAATTTACGTAAAAACAAACTACACCTAAGCCCGATTTCGAAGGTAGTGTGTATTCAAAACGAATAAAAAGAGAAAATCATCGTGATCCACTTTATATTCTTCAACGTGCGACATTTCCCAAATCAGCAGCCACGTATGAATGTTTCACTATTCTGCCAGCTCCGAAATCGAGCTCATGTTTGTGTAGTTTGCCTATACATTTCAAAAACACAATAAAAAATTATCAAATACGCCAAGCCAACCATCAAATTGACAATACAGCTCATTCTGGCTTCCGAACTGTCCAACTTCGACTGTCTGAGCAGCTGGAATTCCAACAATCGTCGCAACAATCGATTCAGCGTTTCAATAAATCTCGTCACTTCGTCCGCGTGCGGACCGGACAGATGCGAACAGTGCTCGCGTAGACTGCAAATCGAATTGGGGATAGGTAGGTAACTTCAAAATTAGAAAAATTCAAGGAATTAAAAAACAAAAAATATAACAATCATAAACAATAAAAACATAATAAGGAAAATAACACCAAACTGACCAATTGACAAAGTTATCGGCGAACGCCTGATCACCCAGGCCCTGGTCGACCGATGCATCCAATTGGGTGACGAGTTCTTTTTCGATATGAAAAAATTAAATAAAGATGGGATTTGGGAGTGTTTTAGTGCAGAAGGCAAATTCAGAACTCAGATGGCAGGATCGCGCACGATAAGTGATCATACCAGAACATTTTTCTTCATTTCACTGTTTTTCAGTTTGATACATTCGCGTAAAACTGTTGGAGAAAGCGCCCAAACAATTCACGCCAACTAGATACACGCATCTCTAAACATTTCCCAAGCAGACCCACCATATCAAAATTGCCATGCACGCCTGTGGCAGCCAAGTCATCAGCGTTTTGATCCAGCAATGATTGTTGCAAGAGCGCTGTTGTGTGTCTGCGAGTGGGAAAAGTTGAATCGGAGAGCTGGTGAACACAAACATACAGACCTACAGTAGACCTGGTGATCGGATCGAAGTCGCCTCGGTAACGATTTGGCTTTTGACATCGTGGAAACATACTTTGAAATTTAGTCATGCCAATGCCACTCGAACGACGAAAAAGTTCTTCCCAAACAGCAAATATTAAATTTTACGATGGTCGAAATTAGCGCAATCGGTAAATCTCGAACACACATGAGTTTATGAGGTTCGGACAAAATCACGACCGATCCAGTGCACCGAGTTTGATTCCGATTACGTGTACCGTCCAATTATTCGACCAAACAAATATGACTCATTTGAAAATTGCAAACACGAACATATCAAGTTTCACTCAAATAAAAATCGCAATATACCTATATTCGACGCCAATCATGTCCATGAACACCGGCACAGTCAACGTAACGAATCGTCCACTGCCGCACATTGACACGCGCAGCATCGTGCCCAGCAGGTCGGTGGAAAAAGGCAGTTTTTGGGCGCCTTGCGATGAAAATAGTAGCTTTTAATCCATGATATTGCGACGAAAAATTGCGAGGATCACAAAAAATAAGAAATAATATCATAACAAGCGTTCTTACCGGGTAAATTATGCCACATCATACGCATATCGGCGATGCACGGCTCGCGCATGTCTGAGTACCTGGAGAAATAATTTTTTAATGAAAAAGGCCCATAAGAACAATAAAAATGGGATTAAAATCACAAACTTGCTGCGAATCATATGCAACTTGTCCGACTTGAAACTCTCCAAACGCAGATGCGGCTGCGTAACAATGGCACACATCGTCAGAAAGTACTGCTTCCATAACTGAAAGTTGGAATTTGATGCAGAAAACATAAATGAATTGTAATCAATTCAAGAATGCACTTACGGCGAAATCGAACATCCTTAGTCCTCCATTTGGATGTTTGTCCTTCATTGTGAAGCTCGCATAGTGCATTGTTTTGACTAAAACTCTGCAAAACAATTGTTGTGTTGTTTCATCAAAGACCTCAGCTGACAGACAAGCGCAAATAATTCTTTCGTGGGCTCGGAAAACACGCACACGAAAAACAAATAATTATTCACCCGTCCTATGCACAATATTACACCAAGATTCCAAACTAATCACAACAGACAACAAAACAGGTCGCGTGCACCAAAAACGCATCAAAAAAATGTTTCACCGAATGAATAATTTGAGCTTACGAAAACAGGGTCGTCAATGGCAGTAAGAAAACAACCACACAACACCACAAAAAAAACAAAACAAAACACAAACAAAACAAAACGCCCCCAACACCCCAAAACACACAAAAAAAAAAAACAAACATTAAACACCGACAAAAACCAATCAAAACCACCAACCGATTCATCAACAAGTGCATGTGCATCCAGTCATTCGGGTACACAGTCTTTGTGTCGACCAGATCGTGCCACAACATGAACAACTCCATCAACAGGTCACGTTTGTCAATTGATGTTGGACACTTTCGTTGGACGTAGGTTTGGTAGTGATGGGCGGTGGTCTCGTCCAACAGTGTCATTAGCAGACACACTAGGCGACGCTGAAGGTTGGGGGAGATTGGTGAAACATTTGTAGGAGGCGTGCGAACCTGGTGATCGGATCGGATTCGATGCGCGTTGGTCCCGTGACCTTAGTGAATTGAGGACATGTTATTTGGCTCCAAAATGGCCCAATTATGAACAAACGCTCGGCCGAAAGCTGGATCCGCCACTGATGTGAGATTAGAATTGCTGCTTGGGTTTCAACGATATTTAATTTTCGCGCGTGATGAAGATTACGATTTGTCTGGTCCAATGTGCATGTCATATGCGACCATAGCAAATCGGTCGAAATTTACTCGTGCAGCTGATTTTAACAAGCGTTAAAGTTGTTCCTGGCGGAGAAAAAAAACATTTGCACACTGGCCGAAATTAGTGACGTCAGTACGTCCCTAAACACCCTAAAACAATCACGTGACCAACCTAGGTTCGATCCATGATGCACTAATGGCAAGAACAACCAACCACAACAACGGAGTCACTGTTGATTGCCTGAATCAGACCGACTATCGTTTGCATTATTGGTCGCAGACAGATGGACAGCAGCAGCGGCGTATCGGTAACAACCTTCAAGTAGTTTATACTTATTTTGTTTCGAAAAGTAAGCGAAAATTCTAATAAAAGCACAAAAATCTGATACTCACCTTCGAGTGATCTAACACCCTGCCGAATATTTCATCCAGCAACGTTGCACAATTCGACAGCTCATTTGGACTGCTATCCATGACATCCATGCACTGACGGAGAATCAGCTGTAAGTCACGTGTTCTTTGAGACCATGAGAACGACATTATTAAAAAAGAGGCCAAAAAATATTTTGCAGAATTCACATATGAAATCGGATTGCATCGGTGTTTTGTTTCCCAAGCCCAAAACGTGCAAACAAAAAATGTTTCATCAACCCCAAACAATAAACGGAAAGTTTCAAAGAGAACATATATTGTAACACCACGCCAACACGAGCCCGATTTTGGAGGTGGCAGATTTGTGAAACATTCATATAGTGTTTCCTGTTTTTCTTGGTCCAAGGAAACGAGCGGCCCCGTGTTGTAACTGAACTTCTCGTTGAGATCGAGATTACAATTTCGACTCAATCACGCAGCAGGCAAAAACGTGTCAAAGTTTGCCTGTGGAATCTAACAACAACAATGTTTCACATGCTCGTTGTGAGCTTTGTTCGTGTGTGCTGTCAGCATGTCAATGAAACATTTCACTATGTTTGCTGCTGAGTGCAGTGCTTGGATTAACAAGGACACGTTCTTAAAGCGGCCCCGCCGCTATTGTTTTTTTGGTTTCAGACCTCGGTTTTTTCACTTATATCGCTTGTTGGCATCGAGATCAAAAACATTACGGTAGTTTTGACGAACTTCACCAAAATGACGATTACGCACCGAAATCGTTCCGCCAAGATGGTCTATCGGGAACAAAACTGTCCGATATTGACGCACATTTGCACATGATGATCAGGAATGACAAGAGAAATTCAAAATCACTGGGGCGTGATATAGGCGGCGGGTTACGGTAGCCCGATAAAACATTAGCTCTGTTGTAAATAACAAATGTTTTGTCAACCTACCGTAACGCGCCGCCTATACCACACCTCTGTGATTTGAATTTTGCTTTGGAAATCCTGATTTCTATGCACACATAGTGCATCAATATTGGGATAATTTATTCCCGTGCGGCCATGTTGGTGGATCAATATCGGTGGGTAAACGTCAGTTTGGTGAAGTTCTTGACGGTTAACGTTCTTCATCCCAGTGCCAACTAACGATTAATATAAAAAAACCGAGGTACGAAACCCCCCGGTTTAATCTCTTTCATTGGCTTTCTGAAATCTCGACCCCAAACTGGAGTTGAGTAATAACGTAGAGTCGGTTGTTTCCTTTGCCTCGCTTAAAAAGGAAATACTATATAGTCCAACCACTAGCTCATGAGACGACTTTTTTAAAGCTTGCTTGGCCAGATTCAAAAAATGCGCCGGTTACACGTGTTTTCGCGAACAAAAGAAAGAGATTGGGCCGAGAGAGATGATGACAAGCTTGCTGACCTCAATTTGTTGCGTGCTTACGCGAACAGCAACGTTGTTCAACACACAAATGTTTTGGGAGTCAAAAGGGAATTTACGCACTGAGTTGGAGAGATTGTTTTTAAAAAAATACGTGCGTTTCTCTTTCTTTCATTTCCGAAACACGTGGAACCGGAACATGATTGGATCTGCACACGTCAACTTCAAAAAAAGTCGTCTCATGAGTTCGTGGCTGCTAATTTGGGAAATCTTACGTTGTAGAATACAACGCGGTGATTGAGGATTTCTCTTTCTGTTCGTTTTGTAAGTACGTCACCTCCGAAATCAGGCTCGTGTTGGCGTTGTTTGCCTTACATCCCGTGCTCGCCTACGGCAGGAAAAAAATCCAAAAAAAAAAACAAAAATAATAACCAAACATTGGAAATTCATGCCCAACCTGCAGCATATCGGTCCTTCCGATTCCATGTACCTGCGCCAACAAGTCACCCCTAATCATGGCTTGCAATGACACGATACGAGACTCGGTCAGACGTGATGGGCCGAGGTTGGTGAACATTTCGGACAGAAGACGTCTGCATGTGAGATTAAAACTGTTGTTGCCTTTGAACGATATTTATTTTTAGCACGTGATGAAGATTACGATTTTATCACAGTTGGATCGTGGAAGTGCGAAACTGAGACGTGTTTTCATTTAAAAAAATGTATGAGACACGACATATACATTTCCGGTTGCGCGTCACATTGGCGTGTGTGAAAAAAGGTGATCGGTACAACCGACTAAAGAGTCCGATCACGACGCTAGACTAGGATGTGCGAGACAGACATCACAGCCCGCAGGTCATGCACATTAGTCGGGCGCAGAAAAAAGCACGAGTCCCAAAACTTTGCAGACTCACGCTAGTGTCTGACTGTGGAGCACCTTTGCAAAGTAAGGCATGGCTTCAGGCAAAGATTTGAGCACGGCACCCTGATAGTTCAGACGCTCGCCCATTGTCATCAGGTGCGCCAGGCCTGCGAAATTAATCTTTTTTTATTTTTTTAACAAGTTTTTAACAAAAAAACAAAAGATCACCAACCAACAAAGACACGTCGAACAGACGCCACGAAATGTGCCTCATCAGACGAGCCGCTCAGCCTGAATAATACAGGCACCATTTTAACAGAACAAGGCGGAAAATTGCCGCGATTGTTAAATTTCAGCCCAGTGTCAAATCATGACCTGCAGCACCCTCACCTGACATGCAGGTCCCTCGATCTCACCACAAACTCCATCAAACAGCCAATCGCCTTGAGTGTGTTCATACATCGCAAATGTACGGCGCCCGTCAATTGACCGTCACTGATGCTGTCAATTCGGCTTGCCATCACCGACAGAAGTTTGCTGCGATGGACTTGATTTTTTTGCTGTTGTCTTGTTTCTTTTGGAACAGATGGTGAGGATCGAATAAATTGCAAATTCGTATAAAGACGTTATTTTATACACGTCCGTTAAAGCATTTTTGGACTAACATCGAATTTTTTCAGAATAATCGAACGGAACACTGCGGTTTTTACGGCAATGTCCCAGGACAGGCCCCAGGAGGTGTAAAACATTTGTGCTGCGCATGAAACGTAACGAAACCGAACGGTCGTTCAGTTATCTTTCAGAAAAGGTAACCGTGAATCAACAAATAAACCAAAAAGCCCAACCTATAAACATTGGCGGCACTAAATCGATACTGTGCGTAATCATGCACGATCGGCTTGAAATTCTGATATCGAACTTCGTCCACCAGTCGAATAGTGTGCACCTGAAATCACAACAAGCCGTCTTTTCCCTGATAAATCAGGGCAATCTTTTGCAGAAATGTCAATTCAACAAGCGAACAAACCAATGCATCAAAGGCTGCCTCATCGTAATCGTTGAGTTTCGACAACAACGTGAACAGTGAGACCAGCAGATGTTCGAGAAACTGAATAGGAAATTGTAAAAATAGACAGTATAGTCCAGCCACGAACTCATGAGACGACTTATTTTGAAGTTGACTTGTACGGATTCAATAATGTTCCGGTTCCACGTATTCGGAAATGAAAGAAAGAGAAACGCCTGTATTTTTTAAAAATACGCTCTCCACCTCGGCGCGTAAATTCCCTTTTGACTCCCAAAACATGTGTGTGTTGAACGATGTTGCTGTTCGCGTAAGCACGCACCAAATTGAGGTCAGCCAGCTGGAACTTGTCATCATCTCTCTCGGCCCAATCTCTTTCTTTTGTTTGCGAAAACCCGTGTAACCGGCGCATTTTTTAATCTGGGCAAGCAAGCTTTAAAAAGAGTCGTCTCATGAGCTCGTGGTTGGACTATACTCACAAATGTTTCTGTTTGTTTACTTAAAACTCAATTAACTATAACTCAATATTTTTGATAGATAATTTTATTTTGCTCCAACTAAGAAAACAATACAATTGCTTCCAAACCTTCACAATTTCTTCTCCCGTCGTATCATCGTCGCGCTGCACAATCGCCTCCAGGCTTTTCGCCAGAAACAGTCGATTGTTTTCCCAGCTGAGCAGGTGCAGCAGCGCTTCTGTGATCAAAGAACGAATGAGATGCTGTAATCATGATTTGTTCCCAGAAATACGAGCAGCTGTGTTAAACTAAGTAATGAGGCAAAATCATATCAGCCCATTTTCTTTTAGACAGCTATAACGACACAACCCCCGATGGCCGAAATCACAAACGTCAATTGTCAAAGAGAAACATAAGTCATACAGATACAACCAAAACAGATCTGACCCGATTCGACCACCAAATTCACGTAAAAAATGGAGTAAACTTGTGGTAAGAGAAAATTATCATAAACGTATAAAAGTGAAGAGAAAACACGCAACTATTCTGTGTGACACTGGTGGAACAAGTCAATGTCCGGATCCGAAACGCATCCCGATTGGACCATGTCAATGTTGCCGTGCACAGTACACCACGTGCTATTGGTCCACCTGCGGGTGTGGCCCGTTTCAGGTCCTCTTGCGACGAAAGCATCGTAACATAGGAAACGTCGGTTGGCTCGAGTTTTTGCTCCAGCTGAAAAAAGGCAGCATTATCTTCATTTTTATCCCTTTTGTGGGCATACTCTCGTGCTTTAGCTTTCGGCAGTAAGTAGTGAGCGAGAAACAGTGTTCCTCAAGTCCGAGTTGCTGCTAGGGATCGGAAGGTATCGGGTATCGGCTTATTTTTTCAAGGTATCGGGGTATTACACTTTTCGCGATTAAAAACTAGTTGTCAAAAACAGCGCTGCAGGTGTTCATTGTTTTGCGAACAGAAAAAAATTTTAAAATGTAGGTGGGAGCTATTTTCATGTTGCATGACACAACAACAGAGGACGTTTTTCATATTATTATGAAAAAAAATTGTTGCGCGCAGTACTCAATGGCCATCTCAAAAAATCCCGCGCGACGTTTGCCAAAAACCTCAGTGTTGCTATAAAAGCGGCGTTTTATTGATATTTCGGCACTATCGGGTATCGGGTTATTTTCGAAGTATCAGAATCGGGTATCGGCATACCCCCCGATACCGATCCCCAGTTGCTGCTGCAGCTACGTATGTATATGAATTGGGGTTTCAGAACTCTCTGTTGCAAAGGCAAACGAGGACCTCAAACTCCCTTAACATAATCAGCTGATGTGGCGTGAAAGGTAGATCATAAACTTCTTCAGATACCACACTGCAAAGACCTAAAGTTGATGCAAAAATAAACAATTAGCTTCACCTTGTACACCAACAAATCGTGTGCTCCGTCAGGTATGATGGTGCCTTCATCGTGCACGAGTCTCAGGAATGCCAGCGCAAACGGTCGCTCTCTCTAAAAAAGGGCACACTTTTCATTTTATAAAAATTTTCTCGCACGCCTGTTGTGAAACTAAAAACCCCACCTTATCTTTCGCCTCATTCTTGCTTCGATGTCTGAACAGAAAACGCAAATGATACGTGCGCGCTGATATGTCATTGGGGTCATCAGACGCAACCGTCAACTGCGGTGGCAGGGAAATCTGAATAATCATCAATACATAGGAGCAACGAAAAACCTTAAAGCGGCCCCGCCGCTATTGTTTTTTTGGTTTTCGACCTCGATTTTTTCACTTATATCGCTTGTTGGCATCGAGATCAAAAACAGTAGTTTTGACGAACTTCACCAAAATGACGATTACCCACCGAAATCGATCCGCCAAGATGGTTTATCGGGAACAAAACTGTCCGATATTGACGCACATTTGCACATGATGATCAGGAATGACAAGAGAAATTCAAAATCACTGGGGCTTGATATAGGCGGCGGGTTACGGTAGCCCGATAAAACATTAGCTCTTTTGTAAATAACAAATGTTTTGTTAACCTACCGTAACGCGCCGCCTATACCACACCTCTGTGATTTGAATTTTGCTTTGGAAATCCTGATTTCCATGCACACATAGTGCATCAATATTGGGACAGTTTGTTCCCGTGCGGCCATGTTGGTTGATCGATTTCGGTGGGTAAACGTGAGTTTGGTGAAGTTCTTGAAGGTTAATGTTCTTCATCTCAGTGCCAACTAACGATTAATATAAAAAAACCGAGGTCCAAAACCCAAAAAACATTAGCGGCAGGCCCCCTTTAAATAAAAGAAAAAAGAAACACCGCCTGCCTTGAACGTTTCATTCCATTTCGGTTTCGAGTCCCTGAAGACAACCAAACTGCGGTAGACGGACGAATATTCAATCGATTCGCCGACTTTGACGAAACACTGAAACCGAAACTGATGTCAATACGTTTTTGTCATTTTTCGGTTTGAACGCGGTTTAGTTTAGAAGGTGGGCCTGTGTATAGTGACACTACGCCAACACGAGCCCGATTTCGGAGGTGGCAGAATTGTGAAACATTCATACGTGGCTGCTGATTTGGGAAATCTTACACGTTGTAGAATACAAAGCGGTGCATGAGGATTTCTCTTTCTTTGCGTTTTGCAAGCACGTCATCTCCGAAATCGGGCTCGTGTTGGAGTAGTTTGCCTTTAAATTGTCAACACGTAAAAGTCTTTGATAAACACAGTTGTGAAAACATTTTCACCGTGTAGTGTGACATTTGATTTTTCAAGATTCTCAAAATGATTTGCTTTACAAACTGCATGTGCTGTATAGTCCAGCCACGTGCTCATGAGACGACTCTTTTTAAAGCTTGCTTGGTCAGACTCAAAAAATGCGCCGGTTACACGTGTTTTCGCAAACAAAAAAGAGATTGGGCCGAGAGACATGATGACAAGTTCCAGCTGGCTGACCTCAATTTGTTGCGTGCTTACGCGAACAGCAACGTCGTTCAACACACAAATGTTTTGGGAGTCAAAAGGGAATTTACGCACCGAGGTGCAGAGCGTGTTTTTAAAAAATACATGCGTTTCTCTTTCTTTCATTTTCGAAATACATGGGACCGGAACATTATTGGATCCGAACAAGTCAACTTCAAAATAATTCGTCTCATGAGTTCTTGGCTGGACTATACAGTCGGGACAATCACAACCTAACGACCAACTTACATCATGTACGACGTGTGAAACATCGTCCACCATTTCCACACAAACTTCAATGTTTCGCTTCTCGGTTCTGCCATGCGACAAATCAGCGCTGTCCAACGTTACGTACAAATCGTTGCGCAGATCATCCGCTACGATCACCTGAAGGAAAACCTCGGTCGGTAATCTGGAGACAAAATTTCCCGAGGCGATTGGTTGTCATGCGCCCACACCCAACAGCCGAATTAGCTCACAGCCAACGAAACCCCGGCATGAACAAATATATTTCCGTGTCGTCTTTTTTCATAAAAACCGAAATTAGATGCAACGCAAAATCCTGAACAGCACAACAACCGAAAATCACAAAAACACACCTCAGGAAACGCCATTTTGCGCACGATAGCCGTCATCGACTGTTGCGAAGCGTCAATACTGTCAGCGCCTCAAAATGTTCGCAAGATTTATCACCATGTATATCCAAACTACGCCAACACGAGCCCAATCTCGGAGGTGGTTCGGTTGCAAAACGAATAGAAAGAGAAAATCTTCATGCACGACGTTGGTCACGTTTCCCAAATGAGCAGCCCCGTATGAATGTTTCACCAAACCCTGCCAGTTCCGAAATCGGGCTCGCGTTGGCGTAGTGCCAGTATAATTAAAAGCTAATATAAATCCAAAATAATACACCCAAAATATCGCAAAAACCACCAACCAGTCAAAGTTGGCAACCGCCTGCGGTTGAGTGTGTCCATAGGCACACGTTCTGCATTTGTTCGCGTTTCCTCTTGTATCACGCGCATGCTGACGGCAACCATTTGGTCACGAGTTACGATAGTGCCTACGCAGAATGAACAGAAAATAGTATTTTACATTTACCAACTTGCGCCTATTTCGATTAAAAACGATTCGAAATGAGCGTTGATGTGAAGCATATTTGCAAAACTGCCACTGGAGTCAGGTGTTGATCGCACAATGACTATACAAGAATCCATCCAAAAAAATTTCCTGAATGGTAAGGATTTTGGAAATCCGTCTCGCTGCGTTATATTTATATTTTTTCCAAAACATTTCTGGCGATATTCCAGTGAAGCTGCTTGAATACTGGGTGCGTGATATCGGCAAAAATGCTTAGGAAA
This sequence comes from Rhynchonema sp. JSB1_4, assembly GCA_030248065.1. Taxonomy (NCBI): domain Eukaryota; kingdom Metazoa; phylum Nematoda; class Chromadorea; order Monhysterida; family Xyalidae; genus Rhynchonema; species Rhynchonema sp. JSB1_4. Next base: position 24,118 of record JASAMV010001158.1, read on the forward strand.
AATGTAAATGGAACGCTTGTGACCTGCAGTTAGACGTATTTTATCATTCAGGAAAATTTTTGGATAGAGATTCTCATATAGTCATTGTGCGACCAATACCAACTGAGTTATCCAACCCAAAACAAAACTGACCAGTTTCAGTCTCCACGACTTTCTGACCCCCAGGCTGAATAGTGTTGACCGTTTTCAAAACCTGAAAAAAAGAGGAAGGTCAATTTCTTTGAGCATATCTTATAAAATCCAAATCTCAAAACCCACGTCCGCTGCTGAATGCATCAATCCAAAGCGCTCGCTGGGTATCGAACCCACCCTGGATGCCTGCAGTGCCTTTTTGATCGACGTGTCCAGATTGTCGCCATCGCTTCCCCTGAGATTCATTTAAACTCAGATTAAACTAAGCTTCCATAAGGCGTTTTTATTATCATCAGTGAACGACAGTTGGGCTACTATCCCAACTCGCGACGAATGTCGTGCCAATCACTGTTATAATGAATAAAAGTCAACAAAAACTGACAGAACTAAATCAAATCAACCAACAGCTGCATGGCCATGAACGTCTGCGGTACGTTATCGCCGTGAAACATCACCGATTGCTGTCGCATGTACACGATTTCGCTGCTCTTGAACGCTGGTGTGACGTCACACACAGCCAGCGCGTATGGTTGACGACAGACTGCCTCCTTGGACACACGGGTCGGGGATGGTAGCAGAGCTGAAAATGACTTTGCACGGCTTTGAGCGTTTGTGAGAATTCTGCGGTTGTAGTTGGTTCTTGACGAAATCACTTCGAAGCTAAACGTACGTTGCCCGAGGCTAACCTGTGGCCAGAAAAAATTTCACAAGAATACTAACCAGTGGCAGTGCTGCCGAGCGATGTTTTCTTGCCCGGAAATGTGCCATCCCTCGAGTCAAGCTGTCCCACCCTGGCCAGTCGACAAACTAATACAATACGAGGCCGATCCAGATCTTTGCGACCAAAATCCTGCAAATATATACAACAGGATGAAATAAAATTCTTTTCGGAAATTGTTTTCCAACAAATCTCCTTCCTAATCTTGCGAAAATCTCACCACAAATTTGGCGCAAATCGGTTGCTGAATCGATCGTCCGGCCGGCCAAAATACGACGAAATTCTCGCTGCAATTTTTTCATTTGCAAAACGATAAAAGATACGAGAAAAATATCAAACCAACGAGAGCAGCTTTGATTCCTGCAAATCATAGATAGCAAACGTGGCCTCGACGTCAAAATTGAACTTGGTCGTTATGCCGTGCAGACGCAGCAGGAACGAATAACTACAGGAGCTGTCGGGTACCGAACTCCGCTGTGCGCTGCTGTGCCGGTGGACGGAGCAGCTGATGTTTCGCTCCTGTGAATGTATGGAGTAGAGTTATCTCGATATTGTGCAAGTGTTTCTCATTTCTAATTCCGATGAACACAGAGTTCGGGTGGGGTCGAAAATTCCGAGAAATAAAATTCCCGAAAAGTGAAGTGAAGCAAAAATACAAAGTTTATATTGCCAAAAAATGGTATTCATGTAATCGGAGCTGGAGGCATATTTTGGGCAATGAATGAGCTGAGGCTCAGCCTTTTAATATTTTCGCTTGGTCATGTGTTCCTGGCTGGCAGCCTAACCTAAGCCCAACCCTGAAAGAAAGCCTGAGCAGTTGCATTTTTGTTGATGTTTCCTTCTTATGGACACTCCAATGGACAGGTCTTCCTGGCTGGCAGCCTAAGCCCAAGCCTAGTCCCCATGGATTTTTTTTACCAAATTTAGCAGCTTTTTAGCTACTAAATTTTTTAAGAAGCTAGTAAATTTTTAAATTTAGGAGCCTAAAAGCTACTAAATTTTGTATTTTGACCAAAAAAGCTAGTAAATTGGCTTTTCAGCGGCAAAAAAGCTACTAAATTTTTTATTTTACTAGCTTCTTGCTACTAGCCCATTTTGAAAAAATAAACCCTGCTAGTCCCGAATGCAAGCCTGAGCACCTACTACATGTATGCCAACTTTCTACAAAAATTTTTCATCCATTCGTACACTAATTTATTTTTCGGGATTTTCGCTTTTCCAGATTTTTTCGGGATTTTTGACCGTCACAAGGGGCTGACTAAACATGAGAACTGTTCGATACACATCATCTGGCGAAACATTTGTCCTTGCCAGATTAAAACTGGTCAGTTGCTGTCGATTTTAAAAAAAGTGCCAACTCAATTTAAAAACGCACCCTGGCTATCTGTATGTGCTCCAACGTCTCCACGTGTTGTTTATAGACAGCATTTATGGGCTTGTGTGAAACATCGCTCGGCCTACCGTCTTCGTCGCGAACAGCCATGTCCAGCCCGAGATGACTGATTGAAAAAGTTCCACGTAAAAGCTCGTAGAAATAATTTTTGGCAGTAATATCTAATACATTACGAATGTCTGACAAAACCGCGTCAAAAAGACAATGCTAGCCAATTTGGTGGAGCTCTTGAAGCGGTGTAAACGTCAGTTGCGTGTAAAGGTCGGCGCAAGCTCGGTCGGTGTAAGCTCGATGTAAACATGCCCAGTGGTGTAGCTAGGAAGGCGGGGTGGCAACCTACTGTACCACCAAAAATGTTGGGCGGCAACCTGAACCTACCTACTGTACCGGCCGAGATAGGGGGTCACCAGGGAACAAAATTTATTGTCTAAAATATTGATGAAAATGTATTCTAAAACGCTAATTTTGCGCGTAGCGCGCGATTTCTCGCCTAGTTGGAGTGAAAAATACCGATCTTATACCATTTTGAGCCAAAAATCGCAACCTACCCTCGAGGCGGCGACCGACCTACTGTACCAGGATGGAGCGCCGACCTACCGACCTACTGTGCTTAGGGAGGCGACCCCCTCCCCTCAGCCACAGCGCTGAACCTGTCTTTACGCCCAACTGACGTTTACATGGTTCAAACAAAGCATCGATTGCGTGATTAAAGCGCCACCACAACAACAACTTATGGACAACAAATAAAACAAAAAACCAATGTGTAAAACGCACGAATTGCCGACATCAATCTGCTGCGCAATGTCCAACTGGAGTTGTTTGAGTTCGTCTTTTGGCAAAGTTCCAGACAGAAGTTTGCGACGAGCGATTAGCAGATCGTTGACCAGCTGACGCATTGAGTCGATTGCTGGACATAAATGGCGAATCATAAAATTCTATTCAACATTTTTTTTAAATCCACATTTTGAAATCCGCACCATGAATGCCATTATTCACATAATCGGCCTTCATTAATTGCCACCATTCAGTCAAAGCGTTGTTCAGCTCAACGGACAGGTGCACATCGGACGGAATGGATGAGCTGAAAAGTATACATGACACAAATATAATGAAGAAGCAATTTTTTATTCAGCTTCCTGATCAATCCAGAGTGCCGTCAAACTTTATGACCAGAATGAATCTGCCATGATCATGCAACTTTTGCGAATTAAGAAAATTTTGAGATTACTGGTAGATCTGGTTTAGAGAAGTTATGCAACAAAAGTCGCTCCTATCGGGTTACCAAAGTAAAATTAATACAGGTTCCGTTGTATCAACTGAATTTGGTGCGGTTCAGTGATGTAGCTGAGGGTATCGGGGGCAATACCCCCAGCAGTGGTTAGTTTATAGCGTCGACACCCACTCAATAATACATAAATAAGAAGATTAAGTGAAAGAAGCATAATTACAAGACCGGGTGTGGAGTTTACGGACATGAAAATAAATACAAAACAGGGTGTGCAAGTTACGGGTGCAAGTATTCCGCACCGTCCGGTATGGCACCGTTGTACATTGTTGTGGCTCTGCCTGCGTACATTTAATTTCTGATTGCATGTTGTCTGTGTCTGTCTGTCCGTGAGTTCGTCCACCTTCTCACCCTTTCCTGTCCTGTCCTGGCTTTGTATTTATTTTTCATTCCCGTAACTTGCACACCCCCAGCAGTGGTCATCTTGATTTTTTTCACCCAGGGGTATCCGGTATCCTGACTTTTGTCCAGGGGTATCCTGCCAGAAAATTTTTCGGAATCCCATAAAATCGCTCATTTTTACCTCCAAAATGCTCAAAATCGCTTGCTGGCGCAAGCATAACCTCAAAATGACCATTTTTGCGCTTCCAACGCTGATTTTGCTCAATTTTCCTCTAAAAAATGACCCTTTTTGAACAACCACCCTGGGTATCCGAGATTTATTCCAGGGGGGAAGCCCCTGGTATATTTTTGGTATCCGGTATCCGAAAATTTTGGATTTTGGGTATCCGGTATCCTGACTTTTTCATCTCCCAACGACACCACTGCCCCCAGGTAGCTTTCTTGCTCCCAAACCCATACCCCCAAACCGGCTAGCTAGCTTTCTTGCTCCGGTCATCCAAGTCAAAAAAGTGTTGATTTTAGCGCCAAAATGACCATTTTATGGGCCAAAATAGTCAAATTTGCTGACACCTGCACAAAATTTGGCACATTTTTCGACCGATTTTTGACCTCTGCATCAATACCCCCAAATCGGGGTACCCGGCTAGCTAGCTAGTTTTCTTGCTCGGCCCAACGACATCACTGGTGCGGTCACCGACGACACGAATGCTCACCTGTCATCCAGTCCATTCATTCTGTCGATCATCGATTGACATCTTTGCCTCGTCTGCTCTGTATTCAGCACGTGAACGTAGCAACGCGGGAATATGCCATGTTTGGTCGCGTTCGATAGGCTATGGCCGTGGAACCATTCTGAAATAAACTGTGATTATCCTGCCCTAATGTTTTTTTTCAAATGGTTGAAATTGAAGTACCTCAGTGCAGCTGCAGCTATCAATAATGTAGCAGCAGTGAGTTTTGCCCGTTTCGGCTTGTTTTCACTGACGGGCAGACCTCTTCGGTGCGAGCACCTCTGGCCATTTGACCTCCAAAAATAGCCTCGAGCCAGTGCTGTAGCTGGGGGGGGCAAAGGTACAGTATCTCCCCCTCGCCGGTACGGTATGTGCCCCCCTCTCTGGTACGGTATCTCCCCCAATTTTTCCAAAATTTCACCCCAAAAGTACCGTTTTTTGGTCCAAAGTGGCCAATCAAAATCGACTAAAAAGCAAAAATTTGCGATTTATGCACATTTTAACCTATAAAAATTGAATTCTCGCGAAAGTAGTATGGTGCAGCACAGTGCTGTCGTTGGGAAATCAAAAAGTCAGGATACCGGATACCCAAAATTTTCAGATACCGGATACCCAAAATGAAAAATCTCGGATACCAGGGGGGGTTGCTCCCTAAAATAAAAAATCTCGGATACCCAGGGGGGGTTGTTCAAAAAAGGTCAGTTTTTTTAGACGAAAATTGAGCAAAATCGGTGTTGAAAGCGCAAAAAATGGTCATTTTGGGGGCTATGCTTGCGCCAGCAAGCGATTTTGAGCATTTTGGAGGTAAAAATGGGCGATTTTTACGGTTTTCGGAAAAAATTTTAGGGCAGGATACCCCTGGACAAAAAGTCAGGATACCGGATACCCCTGGGTGAAAAAATCAAGATACCGGATACCGGATACTAGGGGGGGTAACCCCCCTTCCCCCCCCCAACGACACCACTGGTGCAGCATCTCCCCTTAAAATTTCCTCCCCACCCCCAAAAAAAATCCTGGGTACAGTACTCATTTTGGCCGCAAGGTACAGTATCCCCCATCAGAAGTAGCCACAGCACTGCCTCGAGCAGATCTTATTGCTCGAGTGAAACAGCACTGCTGCGCACAAAAGTGGAAGCCAACGAGAGAGCCTAACGGGCAAATTCATTTTTAGCTTTTGCTTGTTCTGAATTTGTTTAAAACAAAACCGATCCGAACCAAGAGGTGAGCATGCGCGCTCAGCGAAGCGGGCGATTTTTGGACTTTTGAGGGTGCTGGAACTGGAATCAAAATTATGTGATCTGGGACTCTTTTTCTCCTTCCCCAAAGACCCTCCCTGGGCGTACCCGGAGGAGGAACAGGAGGGGGGCAGGCGTAGCATGGAGGGGGAACAGGCGTACCCGAGGGGGACCCCCTCCCCCCGCCCCAGGAACTACACTGCCCCCCAAGGAGGTACACTAACCGCCTCGCCGGACCAGTAACTGCACAGTTTCCCACAATACGGCAAAAATACAAACCTCCATGAGCTCCATCAATTTTCAACAGTTCGCCCACACGAAAGTGCAGCATGCGACCTGCAGCTGCGCCACTTGATGACGCACCAAGACGCGAAACAGCTGAATAAAGGAAACGCCAGATCGTGATTTTCCTGCGATAAGACCAGAAAAACAACTTGAAAAACGTCCCCCGCCCGCCGCCCTGACGAACCGATAGCGAATCCTTCATCTTTCGCCTGCCTCTGCCACGCAGTGGTGTTCATTCTATACGTACAGTTGAATGAAATTTTTTCGGAAAAATATATTTACTGAAAAAAAAAACGTTTTTTTTTTCGATATTTTTTCGAGCCAAATTTGGGCACCAGTCAAAATGGTGATGCAGCAGCAGTGCAAAACAGAAGTCGCATCGCAATCGGGCCGGGCCGGGCACCCCGGCCCGAAGCTTCCATCTGAAGTGACTTATTTTACTGAAAAAGTGGGGATTTTTTGTCAAAAATACTAAAATTTCTGACGGATTCGGCACGTACCGTAAAAACCTAAATACTGCCCCCCCGGAATAGAGCCCCCCCGTAATACCGTAAAAACCTAAATAGAAGGGGGGCTCTATTAATTCACTGACCCCATTTTGGGGGCTCTATTACGGGGGGGGCTCTAGGCCGGGGGGGGGCTCTATTAATTCACTGACCCGAACCTGAAAAATTGTTCCCAGAAATACCCCCCAAAAAACCCCTAAAAAGGGGTTTGAAAGGATGTTTTTTCGCTTGTAATCGCATTTATTCGTGTCTATTTGCCAATAAGAGGCGTATTATGTGCTCTGAACGAACAACAAACGTACATAAATGTACCTGTGCACCACTATCAAGCCTTAATACACTACTGTTAGGGGGGTGTTACTTAGGGGGGGGGGCTCTATTCCGGGGGGGCTCTATTAATTCACTGACCCCTTTTTGGGGGGCTGTATTACGGGGGGGGCTCTATTCGGGGGGGGGGGGCTGTATTTAGGTTTTTACGGTACATCCCCCAACCCCAAAAAGGGGTCAGTGAATTAATAGAGCCCCCCCCGGAGGAAGAGAGCGCCCCCGAAGTACCATACCCGATGAGGGGAGTGGCTGGGGGGATGGGGGGGGGATTCCCCCCTAAGGAGTAGGTACCTTGCAACCACCCCTTGGGGGGGATGGGGGGGGAAGGGTAGGTACCTTGCAACCACCCCGGAGGGCAGGGTAGTACTTGGGGGGGGGGGTGGGGGGTCCCCCCCAAATTCATCTATCTATCGTCAACACTTTTTGATTTCATCTATCTATCGTCAACACATATGGGCAAATCTATCTATCGTCAACAAATTTTGGGAACAATCTATCTATCGTCAACACATTTCGAACCCAAAATTGACATTTTTGCCTCAAAATGGCTCAAAATCGGTATTTTTCACCACAAATAGGCAAAAATCGCGCGCTACGCGCGGATTTAGTACATCTATACACATTTTCATTAATATTTACACATTATTACCTACTTAATGCACTATACTATACCTTGATTTTTGGCGACCCCCCCCCCCCACCATCTATCTATCGTCAACAAGTTTGGGTCGACCCCCCCCCCAGATTTCGGACTTGGGTCATCTATCTATCGTCAACACATTTCGGGTCCCAATCTATCTATCGTCAACACCCTGACCAAGTACTACACTGCCGGAGGGTACCTTGCAACCATCAATTTATGGTTTTTATAGGCAAAAATGAGTGTTTTTCGACCTCAAAACCCCAAAAATCGCGCGCTCCGCGCGCAAACCTCCATATAATAGGTATTTTAGGCAAATTTTCGGCCAAAACGCAAAAAAGTACCATTTTTTCGGCCAAATTTGCAGTATAATGCATGCAAAAAACACCCTTTTTTCGGACCTCAGGGGTACCTTGCAACCTCCCGGAGGCTGGGTAGGGGGGTACCTTGCAACCATCTGGATCCATCCCCCCAAGGGTACCTTGCAACCATTTGCCTGCCACTACAGACTACACTGTCCCCTATACAGTAGTGTATTAACGCTTGGGCTTGATAGTGGTGCACGCACAGGTACATTTATGCATGTTTGTTGTTCGTTCAGAGCACATAATACGCCTCTTATTGACGAATACCGTAAAAACCTAAATACAGCCCCCCCGGAATAGAGCCCCCCCCGTAATACAGCCCCCCCAAAAAGGGGTCAGTGAATTACTAGAGCCCCCCCCCCGGAATAGAGCCCCCCCCCTAAGTAACATCCCCTATACTGTAGTGTATTAAGGCTTGATAGTTGTATACAGGTACATTTATGCATGTTTGTTGTTCGTTCAGAGCACATAATACGCCTCCTATTGACGAATAGACACGAATAAATGCGATTACAAGCGAAAAAACATCCTTTCAACCCCCTTTTTAGGGGTTTTTGGGGGGTATTTCTGGGAACAATTTTTCAGGTTCGGGTCAGTGAATTAATAGAGGCCCCCCCCCCGGAATAGGGCCCCCCCCGTAATAGAGCCCCCCAAAATGGGGTCAGTGAGTTAATAGAGCCCCCCCTTCTATTTAGGTTTTTACGGTAGACACGAATAGGCCTGGGCACAATACCACTTTTGACACCCAATACCAATACCCAATACCAATACCGGCCCTGTACCAATACCCAATACCCAATACCAATACCAAATTGGGGACCCAATACCAATACCCAATACCAATACCGGACGAGACCCAATACCAATACCAATACCCAATACCAAATCAATACTACTGCAGTGCCTGGTATTGGGTTTGGTATTGGGTTGGTATTGGTATTGAGTACCGTAAAAACCTAAATACAGCCCCCCCCCCCCCGGAATAGAGCCCCCCCCGTAATACAGCCCCCCCAAAAAGGGGTCAGTGAATTAATAGAGCTCCCCCCGGAATAGAGCCCCCCCTAAGTAACATCCCCTATACAGCAGTGTATTAACGCTTGATAGTGGTGCACAAGTACATTTACGCACGTTTATTGTTAGTTCAGAGCACATAATACGCCTCTTATTGACGAATAGAGACGAATAAATGCGGTTACAAGCGAAAAAACATCCTTTCAAACCCATTTTTAGGGGTTTTTATGGGTATTTCTGGGAACAATTTTTTCAGGTTTGGGTCAGTGAATTAATAGAAGCCCCCCCGGAATAGAGCCCCCCCCGTAATAGAGCCCCCCAAAATGGGGTCAGTGAGTTAATAGAGCCCCCCCCCTTCTATTTAGGTTTTTACGGTATTGGGTATTGGGTTGGTATTGGTATTGGGTATTGGGTATTGGTCTTAGTATTGGTTTGGTATTGGGTTTTTGGTCTGGTATTGGGTTGGTATTGGGTTTGGTATTGGTTTGGTATTGGGTTTTGAGTCAGGTATTGGGTTTGGTATTGGTTTGGTATTGGGTTTTTCTGGATTAGGATTGGGTATTGGTTTTTACCCAATACCTGGGCAAACCCAATACCAATACCCAATACCAATACCAGGCCAGCTTTTCAATACCAATACCCAATACCCAATACCAGAATTAGACCCAATAATACCAATACCAAACACGGTATTGGTATTGGTATTGGGTGGTATTGGTATTGGGTATTGGGTATTGTGCCCACCCATAGACACGAATAAATGCGATTACAAGCGAAAAACGTCTTTTCAAACCCCTTTTTAGGGGTTTTTGGGGGTATTTCTGGGAACAATTTTTTCAGGTTCGGGTCAGTGAATTAATAGAGGCCCCCCCGGAATAGAGCCCCCCCAAAATGGGGTCAGTGACTTAATAGAGTCCCCCTTCTAGGTATTTAGGTTTTTTCGGTAAGTGATCAGTATTGTCTATCTCATCGTAGTGGCTGGGGGGTGGGGGGGGTTGGGGGGGGGGGGGTGACCCCCCCCCCCCTCTCAGTACTTACCTACCACAAAACCCGAGGGGGGGGGGGTTGGGGGGGTTTGAGTACTTACCTCTCACAACTCCAAATCATAATCATACCTCTCACAAGCAATTTTATACCTTTTTAAGGCAAAAATCGGTGTTTTTCGACCTTATTTTCCCAAAAATCGCGCGCTCCGCGCGCAAACCCACCCATAATACCTATTTTTAGGCGATTTTCGGCGAAAATTTTAAAAAAGTACTATTTTTACCTCAATTTTTGGCCAAAATTGTATCACAAAAACGGTGTTTTTTCGCCTTTTTGGGTGACCAAAATCATACCTCTCACGCTTCCGGTCCCAACCCCGCATCATACTTACCTCCCATATACTTGCGTATTTTTCCGCAAAATATATTTTTGGAAAAAAAACCGTTTTTTTTCCGGAAAAAAAACCGTTTTTTTTCCAAATATTTTTCCAGTACTTAAGGATACCCATGGTCCAAAAACGCCTATTTTGGAGAAAATTTTGTCGGGAAATGGCCTGAAACATGCTAAAAATGCACTTGGAGATTAAAAAGTGCTCATCTTGAACTGTTTAGCACCGATTTACATTAGTTTTGACAACATGCTTTCGTAACCCTTGAAAATATTTCGGAAATTTTTGGAAAAAAACCGTTTTTTTTCCAAAAGTTGCCACTTGGAAAAATTTCCGGAAAAATAAAAACGTATTTTTCCGGGCCTCGGAAAAAAAACGGTTTTTTTTCGGTTTTTTTTCCGGAAAAAAAACGGTTTTTTTTCCGGCCCGCAAGTATAACCTCCCACACATGGGCCTGCCACTACACTGGTCTATCTGACGACTTTTTCATAGAAAACAATGAATTTTCAACCAAAAAATAGGTTCAAAATTCAAAAAAATTGCAAACATTATGACAAAAATTGGGTTAAAATCTGAGCCAAAAATTCGGGCCGGGCTTGAGATTTGGGGGCTCGGGCCGATTGCGTGCGACCTCTCTGGTGCAAAAGATTCAAAAATTTCTCTTTTGCGGTTTTTTGAACTGGTTGCAGCGTTTCTCAACGAAGGGAACATGGGATCAAATTCAAATTCAAATTTTATCTGCAAGCTCACGCTGAGACCTACAACGAGATCCGGAAAACACCTGAAAAATAAACATATGAGTGTACGTAACATAATGATAATCATGAATGAACAAACGACAAAACGTACCAGAGAAATTCCAAACCAACCAAAAACACAGCAACGACAGACGAAAAATCAGCGATCAATGGCGGACACGAGATGAAAACAGGCGATAACGAAATTGACGATTACCTGAAAGCAGCAACTCAGTGACTGAGGAGATCAGTCAACGACGGCTGAGAATTTTGTTGTAATATGGCGAGAAACTACGTCTCGACCACGTGAGTTTAGTTTTGATTTAAAGGCCGCAATTGAGGCAGCGGAGACGACGTTCTGGGAGCCTGTTTCAGAGGTCCACGACGCGATGAGCCCAATACCCGGACAAGTCCGGACCCGCGCCATGAACTCGACACAATGTGTGGGGTGCCCTCGGGTTGGGCGGCCGGTGTCACGCGATGGAAAGAATGATTCCTTGGTTACCCCAGGTATGAGACCACGAACGACTTTGTACACGAGCACAACATCGTTCACGGTCCGGCGATAAATTAGGGGGTCCAAATTTAGTGCATGCAAACGCTGTTGGTAAGACAGTGTCTGCATGCCTGGTAAATATCAAGCGAGGCGACGTGGATATTTTTTTGTCTGGTTCACATCAGAAGCTTGTGTAAATGATCAGTGACACTTTCTTTATTGTGTGTTTATCATGTGCATGTTGAATCACACCAACGCTGATGCTAGTTGAGATTGTCGACATAAATACAGTGATTCCACGTTATAGTCGCACTCCGTGCCGGAAAGACTGATTATAAATAAAACGGATAAAGCTGATAAACCCGACTTCCTTGCGCTGGGAAAAGACTGATTACAAATAAAACGGATAAAGCTGATAAAACTGGTGCCGGAATTATCTGGTTACAGCCCTTGGGCTCTATTCGGTAGTAGGTGGAAAATCGGAAATTGTTTTTATTCCCACATAGAGCCCCGTGACGCTTTATTCGAACCATCTTCCGCATAGAGCCCCAAGTGAAATTTTGTACCTTTCGAATATGGTTCACACCTGATTGCAATACGTTTTTGTCTTTTATAGACGCTTTATATAGGCCGTATTTTCGTTCTATGTGCGTGGAAGGCAAAGATTTTGACCAAAAAGTACGAGCTATCGTGTAAAATGGCTCGTTTTGCTCCTTTTTTACAGGTAAAGTTAAATCGCAAAATGGGCACCAGAACGACAAGAACATTTTGCTGCTGACTTTTTCACTTCAGACGTCTCACTATTACCGTATCACAGCGATGGATGAGTATAAAATTTCCGAAATCATGCAGAAGTTAAAAAAATCGAACAAACCATAATCTTGGTCCACACACTCAGTGCCCTGCTAAACGTTATGAAAATAGCTTTTCGCAATATTTGAAGTTTGTCAAAGACCTGTGTCACGCTGTGACGATGACGCTTGGTTTGTGTGATGTATGTATCTCGTATAATATGTATAGTCCAGCCATGTGCTCATGAGACGCCTGTTTTAAAGCTTGCTTGGCCAGGTTCAAAAATGCGCCGGTTGCACGTGTTTTCGCAAACAAAAGAAAGAGATTCGGCCGAGAGACATGATGACAAGTTCCAGCTGGCTGACCTCAATTTGTTGCGTGCTCACGCGAACAGCAACGTCGTTCAACACACAAATGTTTTGGGAGTCAAAAGGGAATTTACGCACCGAGAAAAAATACATACGTTTCTCGTTCTTTCATTTCCGAAATACGTCGAACCGAAACATTATTGGATCCATTAAAGTCAACTTCAAAATAAGCCGTCTCATGAGTCCGTGGTTGGACTATACAAGGTAAATTATAAAGCATGCACGGTGTAATGCCGACATTATGGTGCACGAGAAACGGCACGCCCAAAAGGTAATGGGGAAGCTAGTCAATAAACAGCGTTTATCATGAACAACGCGCGCTAATGTGATGGTGAAAGAATTAGCACAAATGCCATAAGCAAGAGTTGCACAAAAAACGATGTTCCGTGTTTTAAGGTTGTTATCGCAAGCATTTTATCAGAAGAGACATGCTGTGACAACAAACCAGTTTGCAAGTTCTGAAACCTTGACTATAATTGTATTTTAACAGATCATAAATCAGGTGCAAACTTTGGAATATTGTCCATTTTGGAAAAGGTTGAACGGTCATGAATTGCGCTCTTGTCTGGCTGATTGTTGCGATTGTGCTTGCGGTGGATTCGATTGGAGCCGTTAAAGTTAAAATTTTTTCGTTAGTTCGATTGTTCGGAAACAAAAGAAAGAGATTGGGCCGAGAGACATGATGACAAGTTCCATCTGGATGACCTCACGCGAACAGCAACGTCGTTCAACACACAAATGTTTTGGGAGTCAAAAGGGAATTTACGCGCCGAGGTGGAGAGCGTGTTTTTAAAAAATACATGCGTTTCTCTTTCTTTCATTTCCGAAATACGTGGAACCGGAACATTATTGGATCCGTTCAAGTCAACTTCAAAATAAGTCGTCTCATGAGTTCGTGGCTGGACTATACAAGGTAGTAAATTATAAAGCATGCACCGGGTGTAATGCCGACATTATGGTGCACGAGAAACGGCACGCCCAAAAGGTAATGGGAAAGCTAGTCAATAAACAGCGTTTTTCATGAACGCGCGCTAATGTGATGTGACAGAATTAGCACAAATGCCATAAGCAAGAGTTGCACAAAAAACGATGTTCCGTGTTTTAAGGTTGTTATCGCAAGCATTTCATCAGAAGAGACATGCTGTGACAACAAACCAGTTTGCACCTTCTGAAACTTTTACCATAATTGTATCTTAACAGATCATAAATCAGGTGCAAACTTGGGAATATTATCCATTTTGGAAAAGGTTGAACGGTCATGAATTTCGCTCTGGTCTGGCTGATTGTTGCGATTGTGCTTGCGGTGGACTCGATTGGAGCCGTTAAAGTGAAATTTTTTCGTTCGTTCGATTGTTGTTTTTCAACAAGACATGAAAAACACTTAACGTAACCCTTATATTCATAGGTATGCAAAGTACAGTGAACCCTTTCCCTTTGTAGTGACGTGGTCGGAACTATTATTTTTCGGTTACATAGTCTAATCATCACCACATGGTTATTGAGAGGTTAATAAGGTAAATCTAGAAAAATAGAAACATCTTCAGAAATCGCACCACGTGGAGTGTCGCGCACAACGACGGCACACTGCACATATACTACAGTTCACAGACCACAGAGCCCACCTGGATCTGGTCTGCGTAAATCAAGTCCATTTTTACAGCACCGCATCAAGAAGACCCATCGTCGTGCGGACACGAGCCCCCCTGCCCTGGAGGCCCCAACAGCGGCTGAGATCAAGGCGCACAAGTGTGCGGTCAAGGACATGCCTGATGGCACATGCAAGGACAATGTCGAGGCGGTCATGAGCTTCAAGTTGAAAATTGTTTCATTTTTTTAACTCTGGAGAATTTGTGGCCAGTATGGGAATCTAAAGAGCACTTGCAGGATTAAAGCCACCGGAAAACGAGTCCACCGCCATCATCACGGACGGTATGGTGATTGTTCTAGGGAATCAGCAGTCAGGCCGGTATCAAGCTTGAGTGGTCGGATCGGGACATGCGACGGTCACGAAAGAAAATTTATGAACTCTGATGTCACTTGCACTTTCGTGACCAGCATAGAAACTGTTCGCACGTGCTTCCACTGTTCACGCTGAACGAAACTTCACTAAACCGAACAGAGCCGGATTGATCAGATCATGATTCATGCCGGCCTTTTCTGTTGTCAACGTCTAACTTCTAGTCAATCTGACCAAGTCAAACGTTCACATTCCCCTTTGAATATCAGGCACACAAACGAGCGTTATGTGCCAACGAGTTGTGTGGACGGTTGTGAATGCTCGGTGAGCTATCAGACTGCGATTGCCAAATGCGGTGGAAAGGCGCGAGACATTGCTGAAATGTATGGTACTAAAGGTGGGCGAACATGAACGAATAGGTTGCGTTTTGAGGTTCATTTACTGGAATTTTGTGTACATTTTAAATTTATTTTTCTGACATTGCGTCATTTCTTTTCCAGGTTGTGAGGCTCACTGCAACGCACGAAAACACAACTACCTTACCTAATACCTAGCGCTGGGGGTCCTACCCACAGAGTCGAATAACACTACATGATGGGACATAAGTATCATCTGTTTTCTTCCATTTTTCTTTACTTATTATGTGAGAGACATGGAGGATACTTGATCACTCACTAGAGTTAGTATTTTTATTCGAAATCAAAAACGTTTGTAAATTTGTCAATTTTTTGAATACTATGATGCGTATTTGCAAGTGTAGAAATAAAATCTGCAAGCAAATACAATGCACCCGCTTGCGCTGCAAAATTCGATCGGTATGTGAACAATAACAGAGAAATTTGTCACAAAAAGAAAAAACGACCAAACAACATGAACGAAACGTTGAAAAAATGACTCTGTAACAAGGACGATGTAAAAGAGGTATGAAATGCTAACCGAGATTTTAGAACTAAAGCCGACAAATCACATTTTTGTTGAGTAAATTTTTTGTGAGGAACACACCGGGAAAAAATTGCCAACTCTACATATATATACTTATATATTTGCGCAAAAAGTATGGTCTAAGCAGATCTGTTTCACAGAAACTCACAGGACACTGTCAAATACAGTACCACCAAAGGAAGAACAGCAAATCAGTGAGCAACCTAAAATATGTATAAATGCTGCACAAGGTAGATAAGAAAGATCTGAAGTATATGTGTTTCTTCGATCCTAACCATAATTGATTTCGATCATAGCTTTCGAAAACTAAAACTTAAACTCACGCACAGCTACCATACCTAAATAAAATAATCTGTTGCCTAACCCTGTTCCAATATCACGTTGATTGTTTTCGATTTTGGCAGCAATAAAACTTGTATTTATTGTGTATAATACATCAAATTTGTATTTGTACAAGACAATGAAAGCAGATTATCGGACAGTTCCGATTAAACATCTCTCCTCTGGATGGATATTCGGGTCGGGCGCTTTGTCCAACTTGCCGTGTATGCCTCACCCAAACGGTTGGTAGGGGTGCTCAATCAGATATCTCCGACATCGTTTACAATACGAACCTACGAATCCTGCTATACAGTTGCGACGACCTGCACCGGTTTGCATCTGCTCAGTGTTCTCAACGCCGAGTCAGAGTCTGAGTCGGAACTGCAGAACGAACCTGATCTTGACCTTGATGGTTCAGGGAATTCCAGCGATGGTTTGGTGACGACAATCACACAGTCGTGCTGCATCGTCACTAACGTGTCGGTCGGTTGGGTTACGGTAGCAGTTACCGTACACTGTTGTTGCTGATCTGCAGGTTGTTGATGGTGGTGGTCCTGGTCTGGGTCCGGTTGTGATTCGCTCGTTGTCTTGACCGGGACAGCAGCACCAGTCGATGTCTCGCTGTGCCTGTGTTTGGCCGTGCCGTTGCTGTTCTGTTGCGACAATTTCTGTTTGACAATTTCGTTCGTTTGCGATTCGGCAGAGGGCGGCGGTACTCGTGGTTTTTTGGTCGAATGTCTAATCATCCTGTCCTGTACCATCGGTGATGACTCAATGCTGTGTCTGTGCTGTTGATGATATTGATGGTTGTGTTTGCGGTAGATTTGCGAACGCGTTCGACCTAATTTTTCAAATCGGTCCTTACAACACGCACACCACGTGCACGCACGCCACAGAATGCGTTGGAAAGCGCGACGGAAGTCCCTGAATGGGAAAGATGGTCATGTCAGTGTGACTGATTGTCGGTTTTGCGTTGAAACCTGATTATCTTGTTTCAAACTGTGCTTAATTTCAATTTTAAGATCTCGGATTTGGACTGCAGTACAGGGCGAAGCCGAACAATGCGGTCTCTATTCTTCACAACGTGTCAATGGGCATGATAACGAGGGTGATAGTTAGTTGACGTGACATTCAGCCAGCATTCAACCCGGTTTCCCTCAAACTGTGCACAAACCTGTTGAATATCGAGTAAATAATAGGATTGGCCGAGCTGTTCGTGTATCCGAACCAGGTCAGCACGACGAACAACGTGTGCGGAAACGACGGTGTGAGCGTGGCAATGATATTGGCACAAAAGAACGGCAACCAGCAGACCAGAAAGGTGCCCATGATCACACCGAGTGTGATGCGGGCTTTGTGTTCGCTCGCCTCCTTGTTGTCGGTTTTGTGTTTCGACTGATTGCTCTGATGCACCAGCTGTTTGGCATTTGAGAGGTCGTCGGCCGTCAATCCCGGCTCGCCGCCTTGTCCGTCGCCGATCGTGCCGTTGCCGACACCCGACGCCCGCCGTGCTTCGGCTGCCTTTTGCGCGATCGATGCGTGAACCTGCAGCGGCAGAAGGTTGGAGGGTGAAACCTTGACCAGGGACAATGCGACGCGCCCCAAATGACGGAAATGAATGCCCGTTTGCTGCAGCAGGATGTATGGCCAATGCGCCTGAGTGTTTCGGTCTTGCATGCGAAAGACCAACACCCATAGAGAGAGTGGCACCTGACTTGGAAATATGGAAACTGGTGGATTTCAGGGTCCGCTGACGTACCGTAGTGGACAGGCAGTCCACGTTAGGCTTCAGGCTCGGACTAAATGTAAAATTAACCAAGCTACCACACTCCTGGTCATGACTTCGTTCCCCAAGTTCCACCAGCGCCGAAACAGGTACGGATTCAGGCCTATGCTTGGGGAAACCATCGGCTAGTTAAAACTATTATTATTCCAGATTTACCTTTGTTACAATAGAATTGGGTTACAAAAAAGCAATCCTACTCAGCAGAACGCAAAGTTCTTCACGCTAAGGTATTATCACTGTGAAAGATGTGAGGTGATGTCCCTGAGTCAGAACGTTACCTACATATGTACAGTATATGTAAAGATGGATAGCCTTTGAATGGACACTAAGACAACATTAAAAAATCAGCACACAACATGCAACATGTAAACAACGTGCAATGAAGTAAGGTATACATTAGTACACATGCATGAAACATCAGAAGATCACGCAGACTCAACGATAGATGGATCGCGAGAGACAAAATCGTGCATGAAACTGATGCTCCAAGCAATCGAATATTTTTATGCAATCCAAAGGAAACATCAGATGCATATACATTTGGACAACATGCAGGTTACTGTACTGTACATATACGGTAGCACTACATGTATCGACAAGGACAGTGGGGACATGACATGGTCTACACTTACGGTTTTGTGTGCGTGCAGATGTTTCAAATGCACAATACGATCGTGTACGGCAGCGACCGTACCGCTGACTGTCGTATAGCGACGACCCGGTGAAGGACTCGGTGTTTGGTCCCCGAAATTATCCATTGAAATATCACCAGAACTGTGATCACCCTGCTCGTGCTCCTGCGATAGTGATGTTTCACACTAAACAAACACTATTGAATAATGCTCGCGAAAAAAGCTCGTGGGATACAAAGCTTCAACACTTTCATACAGGTATTATCAGTGCATTTTTTGGCAAATTGATAATTGCGAATGTGGGTGTGCGGGAACCGATGGATCCTGGACTCAGTTCCGGTTCTCATACCGAATGTGTGCATGCGTGTGTAACCCATCAAACGTGCATGCTGCTCCGGCCTAGACATTTACGTTGGGTAGTCCATCCAAATGCTCATGAGACACTACTTTCTGCAGCTGGCTTGGCCAAATTCAATAATGTTCAGGTTCCACGCATTTCGAAAACGAAAGAAACAGAATCGCACGTATTTGGTAAAAACACGCGCTCCGCATCGGTGCGTGAAATCTCCCTGTGACTCCCAAAGCATTTGTACATTGAACAACGTTGTTGTTGGCGTAAGCACGCAACAAATTGAGGTCAGCCAGCTGGAACTTGTTATCATCTCTCTTGTCCCATGCTTTTTTTCTCTTGTTTTAGTAGAACGTGTAACCGGAACATAATTGGATATCTGTTCAAGTCAGCTTTAAAAAAGTGTCTCATGGGCTCGTAATTGGACTATACATGTAGAAAATTCGCTGTAGATCGAAAGCTAAACATGGAGTTGTATCACACGAGGTGATGGAACCGGATCGGACCTTTCTTGGTCACGTGAGACCTGAACGGACATTTTCAGGACATTTTGTTTTGAGATGGGGACGTCACCAGTTCTGATCAGCATAAAGATGTTTGTCAGATGATGACCGGGAACAATTCTACATACGCCGGTTGACAGCTAACCTACATAAGCAGCCAGTATTCTCAAAGCAACCTTCGAAAATCACGTGACCAAGCCAGATTCGAACCGATACGATCCGATCACCAAGTTTGATGCCAACCGTGATGTTTGTTTTGAGAAGCCCGCTAAATAGGCAAAGATTATGCAGGAGCACTCGCACGCAAGTCTTGCGGGACACACGCACACGCACAAACAGTCATGCCCGAAAACTCACGGCACGGTCCCGGACAATCCAGTTACTGTTTGTATACCACCGCACTGATTCCCATTTTTGACAATAGTTTCTGGAGAACTTCTTTTACGGGCGTTCTCTGAGTCACAAAACGCAAAACGGTTTTTTGGGTTGCAGTCTGCAGAGACAATATGGATCAAGCAACGTATCCGAAAAAAATCCCAAAACTTTTGTTGGAGTGTAGCATTCGTGCATTACCCCGAATACGAAAACCATTCAGGGTCCCTGAAACCGAACCAGACCAATTCAGGACCGAACCGCGAGCTACGGAAAATTTAACGAAGCAAAAGATATACATACATATGTGTCCTGATTTCTGGCGCTTTCTTTCCACCCAATTTCTCTCCTTAACAATTTAGCGTCGTCAAATAGTGCCAAAACACAAAACGAGAGACGAATCTACGAATCTAAGAAATAATAATGGAATGTGACTTTCAAATCGTCAACTAAGCCATAGCTACAGTAGGTAAGCAGATGTGCACATAAGCTGAGAAATAGTGCCCAAAAAGCTAATTATATTTAAAATGCTCAAAATTTAATGCTATACACTATATTTACTAATCGTAAAAAATAAATATCAAAAAAAACTGTGGTGCTTGGACCGCACGGCAAAACCACTGCACTTTGTCTACGTAAAGCGTTCAGCTGGTGTGCTCTGTTTTGAAGCTTGCAAAAACACGAGGACTCGACAATTATATTGGGAGGGAAATAAAATGATAACTTAACAATAAGAATGTATACAGGCGGCCAGAGAAATTTTCACAAGTAATATTATTAGCCGTTTCTCAGCATTATCTTCCGAAAATAGTATTCAAGCTGCCGAAATAAAACTGTGTAGCGACTCTTTGTTGAAGCGGCTGTGTTGCCTACATGGTATAACTCGAAAACATACCGAAGAACAACGTGGGTTCTGATAAAACGTCTTTTAACCTCAATTATTATTTATCATCAACCATACTTGAAACATCACCCAAGCCAGCCACTCACCAGTAGCACTCCGGTGACCGCGCGCAGTTGTGACCTGATGCTACGTGCATGCGCCCGTGCGTACAAGTAGAGTTTGGTGTAGAGAAACACCATCACTGCCGCCGGTAGAAAGAAACTCAGCATTGATGATATAACGGCGTACGTGAAGGACAGATCCATCACACACGTGACTGGTTTGACCACCACTGATGTTTCATTCAGTGGTAGTAATGAATGTATAGTCGACGTTGATGTACCGCTGGCAGGCAAGGCAAGTTTATCACCGCCTTGTAACAGTTGCACCACGATTTGCACCATGCCCAGGGCGGCTGACAGGATCCACACGACGACAATGATGTAGCACGTTCGTCGGTGGTTCATGTACTGAAAGCAAGAGATTAGGCGTGAGGATGATTTTCTCTACTTTTTTATTTCTGAATTGAATTGGTGTGGACACCGGATCACTTTGTGTGTGCCGATAGGCATGATAACAAAAGTGAGATCGTTTTTTGTTTCATGTGTTTTCTAACGTGGAGGACGAAATGTATTCAATGTCATCTGACATACTGACGATGACCTGATGCACCAACGGGTTTAACAGTGCAAAACATCGATGTCTTACTATGTACTACCTTATCCAAACACCTCTCAGTCCCGCAATATGACGTGGTATGTGTATGTAAAGGTGTGTGAGACACTGCATGAATTTCGCAATATTCAATACCACCATCATACAATTCGACTTCAAGCTTGAAGCCTGACGAGGGAAAAACCGCGTCGCCCCACGATTGGTTTGGCTTCATGCACCGACCTGAATGTATTGCATTGGATTACTGATATGCCAATATCTGTCAAGTGAGATGGCGCACAGGTTCAATATCGACGCCGTACAACAGGTGATGTCGAATGATATCCACAGTTTGCAGTAGACCTGTGATGATGTTTCAATGGGGGTAATTTCAGCAGATATGTACATATATTTGTTTTAGCTGCTGAGAGCATGTCTGGAGAAATATGTTTGATGAGTCATTTCCGCTCATGGCTGCTGCAGAATGCCTACACTCAGCTTCATACCTGGGACACACGCCGTCAAATCAGGCGTCTACGGAATACTCCAAATGGAAGATATATACAGTTTTACCGTCCACTTTATCTATATGATTGGGACCCACCATTTCCTGTCATTGTGCAGATTATTCATAGTGTAGAGTGGCAATTATACCTATACCTATATCTAAGTATATGTGCTCTCACGACAAAGAGGGTCCACTGATTTTTATGACACAGATCAACTAGTACATACAAACAACGACGCCTCGCCCCCGTTACACCAACATTTCCGAATATCCACTCTCCCCTGATGTCGTTGACGGCTGCGAAGAACATCACCAGCACGGACACACCAATGTCCGAAACGGCGAGTGACAGCAGGAACAGATTCTCTGATTGTTTCCTGAGTCGACGATCCCAGAGAATGGCCACACAGACCATCGTGTTGCCGGCCAGTGCCAGCAGGATTAGCACACTGAACAACGGACCCAGCAGTGCCGCCACAACGTACGCGTTCATGCTGATGTTTCACGCGCGTGATGGGTGACCGACACTGATGCTGACACTGCCGCATGACGTAATGGCAATAGTGATAGAGTTCGTGGCATTATGTGATTGTTGCTGTATTTAGTTTTTTTGTTGTTCATGTGTATTTTATCTGGAAAAGAAACTTGATAAACATGGTAGTTTGGACGAGTTTAGTCTATTGAAACGAAGCGTATCGGTTTGAAACTTCAGTTAAGCACTGTGGTAATTCATCGGACGTAGATTTTCGTACACATGCTCATGTTTCACCAAATGGACATCGAGTACCGAACAACATAAAAATTGATTACCGAATACGTGATGGTTAGCAAATCAGCAAAACGTGCGTTAATTAGCTCAATGGAATTACCCATGAGCAACACTTGGGTGCATACATACATATAAGTACGCGGAGAATTGCGAACTGTGTTGATTAGGTAGTAGAACATGCTCGGGTAGAAGACACGTAAACTTCGTTGCGCAAAGACAGACCCCATTCAGGAGCAAGGGTGGGTTTTGACTTTGAGTTATTGGCCTGACGTCATCTGACTTCAAGGGGACGTCAATTCAGGATCAAGGTAATCAGTGCTATTTATATGACTCGGCCTGGCACCATGTTTGACAGCTGGACAATCAGCACCGGGAGAGCTGCAAATTTCATCGCTTGCTCATACGCACGGAACTAATCTGATTTCATAAACTGCTACGGACAGGCAGCCTATACAAATGCTCGTGAAAATATGAGACAAAACAACCTATAAGTGACACTTGTTTGAAAAAAGAAAATATACTTGATAACTACAGACACACATTTGTGTGCGTGCACAATGAGACAAAAATGGTAATAAAAACGCAGCACGGGAATGTACTCGGTCGCGCTTGGCAAAGTAGTGAAAATTACGGATACAGTATACGTATGTACATACATATAGGTCTTCAAACTGAACTTTCTCGCTGTAACACTATCGGGTTTTATTAATTATGAATCAGGCAGGGTGCCTGACAGCAGAGATAACGCATTTGGCAAACTTGCCTGGACGAAGGGACTTCTGCACCGCTCCTGTCATCGCAAGTTGCGGCGATGCACCAGCAGAGGGCTAGAGAGGTGTTTTTATTCGATAGCAATAGCCGGAAACGAGACATGATTATACATGCCAGGCTAAAGTGCCACCTTCACGCTACACTTTAGGGAGACCCGTTGCTTTGCCACTGCACAAGCTGAACCGTTCCGAGGTATACATGCATTAGGTACATGTAGCTCAATAGAATACTAAGTTATCGCGAGTTTGGAAATGCAAGGACTGTCGTCACTTCAGTTGCACGTGTGAAGGTACGGGGATAGGGAAACACGTGGGTTTATATGTTTTTTGTTTCGCAAACTCAGATCCGTGTTCAGAGGGCTGGCTCATGTCACAACCAGCCATACCAATTGAACGATTTCGTTAATGGGTACACAGGATAGTTGTGGCACCGAATAAGCTCGGGTACCCAGAAAGTGTGATGTCAGAATTACCTATACAGGGGGCGGACGCGGGTGCAATTTTCCATTCAGCCGCGCATACAGGAGTGCACGCTCGCATGAGCAAGAGAAAAAGAGCCGAATTTCCGTCACTTATACATGTGTCTAACCTCTTTTCTTCGTTTCTTTTCTTTCTTTCTTTCTTCTTCAACTGAAACAAAGTACCCGCTTTGCATTACCCATAGGTAGGGTCTGTCCTTTCTGGCGCGAAACACAGCCCCGTACCTATAATATACATACAGCAATGCGTGTGCACGGGTGCGTTTTGTAACGAAGCCACTTCATGACAAAACGAGGTCACATGTGATCCTGTTCATGAATAACGGTATTGCGCGAAACCTGAGAGAATAAACTACTTTTAGTTGAATAGATCTGCGTCAGCTGACAAATTCTTGAACTCATTTGAAACACACATGATCTGTGTGACAAGTTTTGACTCAGTTTCTGAGACAACTGAATCGCGAAGGAAAATTGTTGTACACCAACTACATATGTATAACTACCTGATAACCTATTTATGGGACATGATCAAAATATTTGTGTGGGAGCAACACAAATGAACCAAATTGAAACCGCAAGCAAATGCGCCATAACGACATAAAGCAAACATAAGTGAATGGCTGACGCAAACAAATCGGCCTCATTTAACGTCGAGTAACCTTCGCATTCCCGGCATGAACCACCGAAATCGACGCGAAAGCACAAATGACGTTATGAGAGCGCAATGACACATTGAAAGCCAGCCGTTATGGGCGGAAAACATAATAGTGGTGTTTTTATGATAAACCAGCGGAGTGAGCGCACGAGCCTTTTTGTTTCAGCGCACCGCAAACCACTATGAGAGAGTGGCCCATATGCGCGTAAGTACGGTTGGAAAGTTAGATGCTCGGTTTGGTTGTATGTGACTGCCATGATGTCCATGCGCACCACACTCTATCGCTTGGCCTCTCTCCCACTCTCTCACTGGTACAAATACAAAATGTACGCTGGATGCTTGATTCTATTTTTAGCATATCCCACGCACACACCAAGCCCGGCAGCAACCATAGATGAGCGAAAAATGATTTATATTCCCTCAAGTTGAGCTGCCCGGGACAGAGAACTGTCTGGAACGGTTCAGAACCTGAACCCCTAGTCCGGGACCGGATTAGCGGATGCCATTGGAGCCAAAACGTATGTATGTATATACATATAGAATGTATGACGTTTGGGTATAACGTAAGGTTTTTACGTCAAGTCAGGCGCAAGCAAAAGCGATAGACATATCGCTCAGTTGAGTTCATGCGCGCGCAGGAAAGTTGCGATCATCGTGGTCACAAATTGTGCGTCCGTCTCAAAGTCTAGACCACAATTGCCCGGGCTTACCGCTCTATTGTGGCATCGAGGCACACTTTTTGCGAAGGTGTACGGCGGGTGAAGAGCGGTACTATGTATAGCTGAATAATTTGAGAACTACGGTTTGTGAGGTTTGAGGGCATAAAACATACCTGCCCATCATGCCTGAAAAAGCAACCTTTGTTTGAAGACAATGCTCGAACGATCGCACCCCTAACAAGCGTTAAGATTGTTCTTGTCATTTTATCTCCGCTCTTATATCTATACCTCGATATACGCTTAAGTGGGCTGGGCTCAGTTTGAGGTGCACAACAAAAACAGTAACAACGGTCGGACCCCGCCCCATTCCGTGAGACCAGTTTCGTTGGACGGTTTTGGGCTCCTTAGAGACCAATATAGTGGTCGACGGTGCGCTAACCAGCCAACGTACATAATACAGACATACATACAGTCCAGCATCTTTGTAGTGGCGTGATCGGGGGACCAGCATCGTCGTTCACTATAAAGAATAACCACTATATGAAAAGCAGAATCGTCAGGGCGCATGAAGGTGGGAACGAAATTGTGGGGCACTATGAGAACGTTTTTCCATGTGGAGGGTCATTACAAAGGGCATCTACGGTACCTCATGGTAGAAGACGCGGCTAGACGCCCAATTTACGTCAATGTCGCCTAGCCGTTTCGAAGTTTGTTGCAATGCAATATATGTATTCCCAATTGATGTAAAAATGTTTGTGTGCCGCGCTTTGTTTACCACATGGAAAATAGGAACGGCTGCTTCTGTGACGCGCTTTGCTTGCAGCCAGGCGGAAGTTTGTTTCGCTTTTTATTATTAAAAATCGCTCGTACCCGCGCTCTTGTGTGCTCTGGTTTTCGGTCAAAGCGTCACACGCACGACTTGTGTGACTTGGTGGGTGAGTGAACATGGACTTGGATGTCTGAGAAGTGCGCTGAAACAATGTGCTGAAACTGTTGTGACCTGCTTGATACAGGGTCGTTAAACCTAAGGTCAAGTCACTTTCCAGAAAATTCAAGAGTGGTACACCTGGTAAAAACGGGAAATAAACTGCGGACAAAAAAAGTGTGGCTGTAGGGGTTCATTTTGTACAAACAGGTCAGAATACAGTTATAAGATATGAAACTTGTCGACCGTTTACCACACAGATTCGTATCTAATTATCATGACCACAAACCACGTCCACAAGGCAATGGGATATTGCAAACATTTTCTGTCAGAATGGAAATGGTATACACTGTACGACTTAGTCGATTATCTTGAACCTCGGTACACTAATTCACTATACTTGAACATGACAAACAAATTAGCCACCCTGGAACAGCGCTCGCTCAGACCGCGTGGTTAGGGCTGAATGGGTCATTCTGTGCGCAGTGGAGCAAACACTAAACTGACGCAGGCGAGCAAGCAAGTTGGACAGAAATAGAAAAAAACGAAACACGTTGGGTTTGCTTGACGACAAACAAGACGTGAGTGAAAGCTAAACACAAAAAACAGTTCGACCGGGCAGCGTCTAGTTTCCTAGAGACCACCCCGGTTGGACAAAAAAACGTGCGCGCGCATGTTCAAGCCAACTTGGTAACAAATCAAAGTTTGTGAGTTTGTCTGTCACTTGTCCAAAGGACACCTGCTTGCTGAGGGCTCTTGTTTGCCACGCATACTGTCGGAAAGCCCTCGTGAATTCCTAAAAATGGATAGGACACTCAAGCCAGGCAGGATACCAGGAAATACTAGAATTTA
This sequence comes from Rhynchonema sp. JSB1_4, assembly GCA_030248065.1. Taxonomy (NCBI): domain Eukaryota; kingdom Metazoa; phylum Nematoda; class Chromadorea; order Monhysterida; family Xyalidae; genus Rhynchonema; species Rhynchonema sp. JSB1_4. The sequence goes on from JASAMV010001158.1 coordinate 50,869, forward strand.
CGACTTTTCTCAACGGACACAAATTAGAAAGAATGTGACTCAAAAACCTAATATAGAACAGGAGAGCGCTCGTTGCTGGCAACAGAGAGCTGTCGCCAAAGGACTTGGAAATTTCCCGGTTACTCTCCGGGCCATGGGAAAAACCCAATCCAGGCTGCCCGCTTAAAGTAGTGGAGTGAGTGACTCACAGTGCGGTGGTCCAAGTCCCAGGTGTGACTAAAATGAGACGCAAAAAACCACCCGGAGGCCAATCGACGCGACTTGGATGGTTACTAAGAAAACGTAATCCAATACGTCGCCATGCAAATGAGAATATGCGATTTGCTCTATAATGCGCGCCCTTGCTTGGCGTTGTTGTCCACCAACAGTCTGGAAACGAGATCCTGAAGCTTGTACTTGAGAACAGAGAGACAACAGACTGACAATGACTTTATGCTTGTCGTGATAAGTTTAACTTCGGCGCACCATTTCATCGCATTTAGTGAGTGATATTCATCGTGCTAAACCAGTGGCGGATCCAGCTTTTGGCCAAAGGAGGGACCAAATCCAAAAAGTCGTTTTTATCCAGTGCTTGTTCCATTTTTGAAAAGTCATTTTTATTCAGTGCTTATTTAGAATTTTGCGCTACACATCAAATATTAGACAAAATGTGACAATGCGCGCGACGAGCGCGAAATTTTGCCACTTTTTGCGCGCGTGACAGTCAAATTTCACTGAAAATGCGTGTATCTGACGCGCGAAGCGCGCGATTTTTGGACTTTTGAAGTGTATCAGAGTAAAAATCCTGCGATTTAGGGGTCCTTTTCCTTCTTTCTTCCGAAACGGTGCCTCCCCTTCAGGGGCCAAATGGACCAAAGGGGGCATGGCCCCTGTGGCCCCCTGGATCCGCCCTTGTGCTAAACAATAACTGGTAGAATAAAGAGCCGTGTGGACGCACGTATGGAACGGAAATGGTTGTGCACATTAGCTAACGAGTGCCAAAAATGGCACGGAACAAAACTTTCGTGAACTCCCTGATAAGCACTGATTTTCCTTCATATCAATTCAAGTTTGATCAAGGTTATGGCGGAATTCTGCAACAAGGTATGTACAGTTCGTTTATCAACTGAATGCCTTTGAGAATCAAGACAAACAAAGTACTAGCAGGATAACCCAAGATTTGCCAAGAGAAGGGAGTGTCTGTGGACAAAGTGTCCGTGCTCCCGAAAAAGTGCGCCGCACAAGCGAGGTAACATGATATCCTTGCCGTGGTGGCCGGCTGCCCCTCACGTGCAGGAAAACGGCTAAGACTATTGTTGTCGATGCAACTGCCTGTGATTCCTTTGAAACGCAGCTTGGCTGGGTATCTGCTATGCGACATCGTGAGATACGACACGAGCAGCGCCACGCACACGACATGAGTTTGGAACTATGAGTCAGTTACGTTGACAACATTTGTATAAGCCGGGAAATGGACGTTGCTCAAACGCGCATTGTGTACGCAATGATGGTAATAAAAGAGATAAAGGAAAGAGAAAAGTTGGCACGGGTCCCAATGCGGTGTTCCGTTCAGATATAAAATTGATAACGAAAACGGTTTAGAGAAACATCAGGGGTCATAAACGAAATAAAATTGTTGGCCGTAAAAATAGTAAAAAAGAGTTTGGACAATTTGCATGGATTGCGCCAAAACAAAATTCCACTCAAATGCACGTATAAGGTGACTTCAAGCTGAAAGTGCCTGGCATGAGAACCCGCGTGCTCGATGTACACATGTGAGCAGATATGTAAATGTACAGCAGACCACTTTACCCTCAGTCTATAAGCTAGGGTACCACCTGTTACAGCTGCTTGTGACCTCACAGCAGGGACGGACCTCCATATACGCATGTTTGAAAAAAGTCAACTCCTTTTTTCATGCCGACTCAAACACGATGGGCAAAAAAGTGCGTCCGGATTGAACTTTTATTCATTCAACACATGGGCGGTCAATTGCTCAGATACATGTACATGTACATAGCTCAGTCAAGTTGGGGATATCAGACAGTCTGCTGAGAGCGGCATCAGCCAGAACATTCAGTGGGGGAGGAGACATACAGTTTGGGATCAAAATCTCTCAGTGAAACATCAGTCAGCCAATACTAACACCAGTGCTCACGTGCGTGCAAGCGTATCCTGATGTTTCACAGCAAGATCTGTCAAAATCCAAGCTTTTTTCAAGACATTTCGGTTGCTAGTGTGCACCGTCTTGGATTTGAAACAAAATTTCGAAAAGCCGTTAGCAAGGTTTAGTGACATAAAAAAATGCTAGAAATGGACATTTTTTCATGCTGCGCATGTTGAGTGCTTTTAACTCTGTACCGGTTTAGCAGACCAAACGTAAATAATTGTGACAGGAGACTTTGAGCTGAAATTAATTCTTAATTTAGGCAAGCAGGACAGGATTTTTACGTGGATTTTTTGGTCTCGCGCTGACCTGTCAACTTTTGTATCAACAAATGTGCATTAATATCAGTAGGCCAACGCCAAATCTGTGGAATAATAAATTATTGATACTATTCCGTCTGACCTGCAAATTCTTTTGAAGCGCGAAACTTTGTCAGTGACCCTCGCGTGAAAGCATGCGTGGGTGTGTGTGTGTGCTTCAAAACACATAGCTCGGGGGCGATGAAGTGACAACCAGAGAGAGGGGGAATGAGGGCATATAAAAACTTTTTAATATTTGTTTTCGTGAGCGCGCCTTGTCCGCCGGTCATGACAAAATACATGACACAAACACACGTGCACATGCCACAACTTTAATTGCGTGTCCGGCTTATGAAGCACGTGGTGTAGGTATATGTACTGTGTACTGACACGTTCTGTTATCCAGTATTATGTACAGTTTCTTGGGGCCCATCCTTTCGACTAAGCTCATGATTACCCACAAATAATAAAAAAACCTTAACATTCTTGGTATGTAACTGCAAGTTTCTCGCGTTGAGGCGCGTGGGTGCACGGCCGAGGCCGGCCATTCATTCCTGTTATCACACGTCTGCCATGTTTGATTAAAATAACCTATGTATATGTATGTATGTCAGTTGCAGTTTGTGTGCCAACTTTTCCTCACGCGACACGAAAACTTCGGTTATTGAACGAACAAACAGGAAATATTCGTTTCCGTGTGCCTGGTAAAATAATCAAAACACAGTCGATTGTCTTTATATATATAGTGGGGGGCATGATCTGATCCAATTATACATACAATCGTAACTATAAAACTGTCCAACCGAAAGAAGTTACATATGCAGTTGGGGACCACCACCGAAGTCAAAAATATAGCACTACACTTTGCCATCAAACAAAATTATGGCTCTGATGCACACCCAAGAAGCTGCAAACTCCCCGTCCTGTTTGCACCGAAAGTGACACACTGACGCCCCTATCATTCCGATTCTATCAAACGTAAAGGTGTTAGTCCATTGTTGTTGTCATAACACCGATTACATGTCAAGGAAACCGGTCGATTCACTATCATCGAGGGTTGACTGTAACAGAGTGCACCCGCGCTTACTTGAATCTTTGTGTATATTTGTCCATAATTTGTGTCTATTTCGGACTTGCGCTCACAACATAGCACAGTTATTTTCATGCACAAACAACAAAGCACTCTTCGTGCGATTTCGATCAAGAACGACCTATAGTTCTTCTGTGCAATGAAGTTTGGCTTGTTTGGTTCAGCTTTCCGTCTATGTTGAATATAATTGGGATGTGACATTTTGTTCTGCAGTTTTATTTTCTCCAAACGCAGACGCGCCAAGGCTGATTAGACTAATAAGAGGCATAGGTCAAAACAAAATAAGTGGCGGTTGACAATTATATCTGACGAAACTCAAAAAACGTCCAGGGATGGTCTCGAGAGTTGTTGTTCCATATGGAAAGTGATGAAGAATTACGTATAGTTGGACAGTCCTAAAATGAGAACACATGACTTTTACTGCTCGAAGTTAACCGAAATTGCAATCAGAGTTGCTGATGTAGCAACTTACAGTCACGGTTGCTTGACACTAAACATTTGTTACACAATTTATTTCTAACAATAACAACAATCCCAACTTGAATTCAACGTGTGAAGAATAGTGCCAGTAACATTGTCAAAATAGACAAGCGCGGCATCATGGGAGCTTGCTTGGCAAAGGCAAGTAATGGAAGCATCTGGCCGCGAACAGCATTTCAGAAATCATAAAATTTAAAATTAATTCCCGAAATCCGAAGCTTCTCGCGCACAAGCAAAACCTTCACAGTAGCATGAAATCCAAACTGACTTACACCAACATAGGGTGATATTTTCGAAACGGTGTAAAGGTCAGGGTGTAAAGGTCGGTGGAAAGCTCGGTCGACAGCTCAGTGTGATAGACCTCGGTGTAAACTTGAAACATTCCACGTTAATAACAGGCAATGTTTCACGTTTACACCGAGCTACGCCGACCGAGGTTTCGACCGAACTTTACACCGACCTTTACGCCCAACTTGACCCTTACACCGTTTCGAAAATTCCACCCATAGGCGTGCTTCATGTTCTGCTGTAGCCGGGGGCAAATCATTGGTTCCTTCTTTCATGCAATGTAACTTGCAACATGCAAAGATAAACATGATGCACAAGCACAGTGTATAAGTAAATGTAACAAGGACTGAAGCCTTCCAAAAATGTAAATGTTAACTTTCAGTGACAGTACCGAACTATAAAAACAATGTGTTTCGCAGTGTTGACATGACAAGCGCACGGGCTATCAGCTACATATAGACTGTAATCAATATAATCACCACGGGCGCCGGAATGAGTCTAATTTATTGTGAAAGTTGTTAGAGTTTGCACGCTGTATGGATACAGTATGTGCGGTATGTGGCAGGTATGTACATATACAGTGCATCAGTGCCGGGCTAGCATCCTGCGGAAAGGTACATATTGGAGTACATCGTTGGAACAGACCGGGACCTTTTTTGAAAAAAAAAATCGGTCGGCGAATTCCTTGTCCGGGCTTTATAATCATGAGGTTTGCTCAACCTACGATTGTATAGGTGTGTACATTCGCTACAGTACAGTCCTTGTGTTGCACATCGGCAGGCTTATCGCAGAACCCACTTAATTTTAAGTGCCCTGATTTTTTCCCTCCCACACAAAAATATCAACGTTACATACGTTGTCATACATATGTACATACATATATGTATTTCAGGTGAAACAGACTGCATGGGCTTCAACTTGTGTGACGGACAAAACAGCGGGACAAAAACAGCGGCCACGCAAAAAGGACGTGTAATTAGGCAGGTTTAGGCCTAAGCCTCAGCCCCAGCCGAACACTGAGCCTAATCCCAAGCCTATGTAACTCAAGCCTAATTTCCAATTGCGCACTATAAAAAACGCAATTTTTTCTGCCGCTGTTTTTTACCGCTGTTTGGTCCGTATCCCTTTGAATTTCCGATGCGCTCACCGCCGGAACTCATCATGAACAAATTAAACTGAGTACCATAATCGCAAAGCAGCGTGAAACTCGCATATCGCTCTGTCTAATTATGGGAATTAACATCAGTCGCACGTGATTGTGTGAAATAAAAGCACGTGGACAAACTTGAATGCATGTGCACTAGTTGAAACCAGTCTTCATCGCAAAACGCCCTCGTTTTCTGGGGACTTACAGCTTTCAAAGCATCAGCTCAACAGACTTGCACTCCGCATCTTACCATCAATGGGCAACATACATACATACTTCTAGAACTGATAGGGTGCAGTACTAGTTCACATACTCAATCTCCCAAACTTTTTACAGGTACCAGTATTGCACCATGCTTAACATCACTGTAAGTAACCGCGGAGTGCCGCCACCACCTGTAAGGTGGGTGGGTATCGCAGAGTCAGGTCAGCGTCAAGATAAAAGACGCAGCCTGCAGGCAGTATAGGGTTGGTTTGAATGACAGAAGTATAATTAGATTGGAACCCCGGTCTCTCCGGAAAAACTTTTCGCACAGACGCGCTATGGGCAGCACATGTACCCACTAGGTAGCAGCAGGTTTTTATCGCGTTTTAGCCATCGCTGAGCCCGCTTGCCGGGGCCGTATGCTTGAAAGAAGCAGGCCTGGATGCGCGCTAGCACCGATTAAAGCACCCCATCCGTACACATACCTATGTATGTACGCACATACTGTACGTTTTGGACGATACTGAACTTCGCAGGGCCATTGACGGAGGGTGCTTGTGCGTTTGTAAAAAAGTGCCCCCGTTAGGTTCGAGCAAGTATACATGCATACATTAGCACACCGTAAAGTACACAATGTTTCAGAATATTGACACCCCACACTTGACACGTCCATGCACCATGCAACACATCACAACACAAACTTCACAACACCATGAGCAAATCTGGAGCCTACACGCTCGGCGCACTAACATTTTCGATGTTAAACTACCCGTACTACATAAACGAGCCTGAAATGTGTGAATGGGTTTATGAGAAGTCATCAGAGATTCTGGGAGCTTCATTAGTAGATCGTGACGCTTAAGCGTGGGCCGGGATAATTGAACCTCTCATCACTAGAAGTTTCTAAGCTCCTTGACAGTCATAAATTTTGCCATGACGCGGTTTTTTTTAAAACATTTCGATTTGAAAATCTGCGTGGCCAAAGCATGTGACACAAGCCTAACTATACTTCGTTCTCTCAGAGAACAAAGAACAAATTATCGCGCGCTGGTTGGTCCACGTATGTTCAACAGCCAATCAGCGCGCGAGAATTTGTTATTTGTTCTCTGAGAGAACGAAGTATAGTTAGGCCTTAGACGCTAATTTTTCAAAATCTTAATTCACCCCGACCACTGGTGGTAGGGTTCGATGATGTTTCATGAAGAGTATAAACGACCTTCGATACAAAGGGGGAAGGATACAACGTTTTTTGTTCTTTGTATCGCAACGAGACGAAGTATAAAGTGGCCTTTACACCAACCGGCAGGTGCAAGTAAACGAAAGGGCTTCGGGAACCGAAGCCTTTGAATGTGATAAACAGTGAAACCTACGTCACAAAACACAATCGAAAACAACGCACGCAAAACACGCATGTTCGTGTGCGCGGCTGTGATGACGGACGTAAATCCAAGAATAGAACAACAATAAGAATTGGCAAAACTTATTTGCGGGGCGCATTCTGTGTGCGTGAAAGCCCCATATCGGACGGAGAATGTGGCTGGGATCAAATGAGTGCAAAGAAATGGCACAAATTTCTTGAAATGGGCAACCCTGGCATCGAGAAATTTAAAATTTTATTGCAATATGATGTATTTTTACCTCTCTCGTCACCTTGTTTTTTGTATTATTACACAATCAAAATTATTTTTTTGTGCGTGACCCAATAGTATAGCTCAGATCCATACCTAAAACCCGGAAGGCGGGACAAATCCGCTAATTATACGGTAGCTGTATATATTACAAAGCCGTAGCAGGAACAACAAAATTCCCAACAAAAACAAGAAATAAAAGTGTTATGCTGTCGTGCAGTGCACACAATGTACAAATATAACTTAATTCAGCGACCCTAACCAAGCACAAGTCCGGAATCGGAATCTTGGTGCGACCCGAATGCTAATTTCGTTGTTCCGCCAAACCAAGTGACGCTCAGACCGCATACTACCTTGATGTTCAGTTCAGCTTGTTTGTACCGCGCATGTGCGAATTTAAACATGGCACTCAAAAAAATTTGTAATTTGTCTTGGATTAACGTCAGCGGAACGAAAAAATAGCAACGCGAGGAACAATATTGTCAAACAAGGGCTTCGCTCGGCGATGAGGAAAGAAACTGAGAGGCAAAGTTTTCTACCATTTTTGCAATATACAAATGTATGTATCTTTCGAGGTGGGTATGTATGTGCGCATTTGCGCATTTATCGTACGCTTCGCAGCAAAATAAAGCACAAGGCTTTTGAAAAGTGCGTCCAAAAAAAACTGTCGCACGTATCAAAAATATGCTAATGTTGCGTCAAAATGCCAGTTCGCAAACGGAACAAAAATTTTCTATTTTTAGCAAGAAATACGAATTATACGATGAGGAAGTGCAATGCACACATGCGCCCCCCACGTGGGTCGCAGTAGCGGTCCGATGGACATTGTCGGCCATTTTGACTTGGTCGCGCGTATTGCAACTAGCTTGGGTTTAGGCTTAGGCTGCCAGCTTTCCCTAACAGCCAGATATGTTGTAAATATGCGACCAAGTGACAGCAAAAAGCGACCATGTAACACAACCGGAGCATATGTACCTTTGCAGTATGCACCTGGGTGGATGCTATAGCATGATTGCAAATCTTCAGAAAAAGAAGACTTCGAGCAACAGTGTCAGAGAAAAGTGGGTTACTATAGAGTATGCTCTGTGTCTCGCCTGAGCAAAAAGCTGCGGATAAAATATGTATATACGGACATCTATTGCGGTAATGATAAGTAATTTTCATACACATAGGTGCATTGGGAAGATGCATCACACATTAGGTATAAGTATCACATGTACGGAGTAGTAATCACCGGCTTTACGTACCGCGCTACCACAGGCCTGCATAAATGAGCCGAGCCATTACGTTCAAAAATGGATTCCCATGCTTTAGTGCTGCACCGAAATGACACTGCTTTTTACATGATGTAACGAATTTTATCACACACATGCATGATGGACGGGACAAATGGACGGGCCAATAATATAGATAATGCGGACAGTTCGAAAAAAGTTCTGAAATTAGACACACCGAGCCATTTTTTATTCAAACGTCGGTTACTGGTTGAAAATTCACAGTGTGCGTCAGTAATACACTGCCTTGGGCAAGATGGTTCGTGTAGTGTTAGCTACATTTCAGTCATGCTGCTTGTACAAGTATGCACGGAATATGACATATGCATTAATCCAGACAGAAATGCGGGCGTCCAAATTTTCTGTCAAAAGTTTTTCAATTTCTGACACTCGTATTAAAAAAAACGCCCCAAATTTGCAATTTTTGTCGCATGTCTGTCAATTATATTTCACCCATGTGATGAAAAGCTTTGTTGCCGCCACACATACAACTTGTCCATTGAGGTGCACCTTGCACGCAGTACGTAGAGATATGGTTTATGTATGTAGGTATGTGCACTCCAACACTTTGGTACGTGTGTGCACCCTCAGCTTTTCACATGTACACCCCGGTCATCATCCACCAAGACGAGGTACGATGCGAACTTTTCTATGTGTTGTGCCAGGAGAATTGAATTCGGCTTCTATGCTTTGTATATTTGGTCCTGAATATTTCGGTCCTCCGGACAATCGGGACCTGACCTGAGGCCTGATCTCAAATCCGTTGGGCCAAGAATTATCGGCCGCTAGTTTCCCGGATCAGACAGGGACCGGAACTGGAATACCTCCTGAATGTGCACCCCAAGTACAAGAAGAAAATACTAGTGAGCTACCAACTAGGGGTCTAAAAATGGAAATCCCCGTGAGACAAGTATGAGGTTCGCATCAACTCGGTCAGGCAGAAGCCTTTCTTGTGTGCGTACATATATGCATGTGTGGACCCACGCTTGTGTGTAGCAAAGGTATGCACTTTCCAATCGATTATGCACCCCTACTCTATCATAGATGGATGCTTGCGTGTGGAACCGAAATGGTTCCTGAATAATGACAGCGGGAAATTTAAAAAATTTTCTCATGAGGAATCGAAAAAAAACTGGGTGCTGAAATATCCGCACTGACAGACTGGCTGGTACCGACTGACCAACTGACAGGATACACCTGGTTTGCGTTTTGAACGCCATGCACTTTTTCACAAACGAACGGTTTTTTGTTTTTTGTGTGGCCCCATGTGCTTGATAAATTGGTAGAGTGTATTATAAAAACACCGAGAAACAAAACAGACACGCATATGTACATACGGCATCTTTTTTCAACCAAACACAGTGCAGACAAAACAAAAATCATTGCTTCACTTACCGGTTATTATTGTTTGACTATGAACTGAGAGTTTCCTTGTGTTTTTCACAGCTTAGTCGTGCATCAAAGCGATAAGCTCGAAGCTCACAGAATAACGCTTCACAACAGATGTTGTGAATAAAATGCACGTTTTCAGTTTGGTGTAATCCTGCACTATGTGTATGTATACACACACTGCGATATTTTTACAGAGTATTAGTTTGCTGCAATAATGCAGCAGAGCCAGACGCCAAATCAAAGCGTTTCGGTCTTCAAATAAAAAAATGGCAACTACAATTCCTGCTCTGACAAAGAGACCATAGTTTTATTTACCTGAGTGGTATTGGTTTCATCAAACCCTGCGTTGGTTTGTTGAATGATATTGCGTGTGTCTGTCACAACAACATTGTTTTGGTTTCCTCTGCAGGTTTTCTGTGTCCTATCCATCTGATTACATCATCGAACCCCCGGGCGACTTGCCATACAAATATCATTTTCATGGCAACAGATTGCCTTTCGACATGGTCCCCCCACTCTTCTGTCTTAATGGACGCAAGTACTGCCGCCCGTGCATGTTGTAAAGCGTCGCACTTATGTACATTGTCTGTCTGTCACACAATCACCGTCACATTTACGGTGCACTACATAGATGCCCTCCGGGGTCGCACCACTGGTCGGTGTCGTAAAGGTGCACAATATCATTCCTCATAAGTTGTGCTTCACGCTTATGGATGGTGGGAGCTCGGACATCCAATAATGCAGTGTGTAGAATTCTTATTTTGTGACGATCGACTCATTTTTATCACGAGAGACAAATTGGGGGTCAGATGGCCATCTCTTGGTGCAGTCGCACTCTCACTGACGATGACCTGGTGCACCGCCACCACGAACGTACGCTGCATGAATCATAGTGCTTTCGTCCGAATTTCTCCAAAAAATGCCCCAAAGCTTGTACTACATCAACGCCGTTGTAATATGATGGTGCACAGCTGGCACGCCAATCACTGCAAATGGGGAACCTTAACCGGTACTTGTCATATCGCACATTTTGTGGCACTTTTGGGGTGTTTGAGGCGCATCTTGGGACGGGAATTGTGATCACCTTACATCCTGATGCACACTGACGATGACTTGGCGCACCGCGTGAGATTAGCAGCAGACCCGAACCGGTCAAAATCTTCAAGGAAACAATAATATTCAAGAAATTTTGTCCATTTTTGTCCCATGTTTGCCCCATGACACCATGCTGCGAGTTGTTGTGGTCAGTGAGCCTTTCTGGCGCGCACAGTGTGTAAAATATGTGTGTGGCACCCCGCACGGCACTAAAATGGTGCACACACAGACACACTTTGTGGCATTTGACTTTTCGCTGTTGTTGTTGTTTGTCGCTTTGTGCACCACCAGCTAATGTTGAAGGCTAGCTTGTGTGCATTTGATGAAGAGACATATCAAACTGGGTGTTTGGGACAATAATCATACGTATATTTTCTTCCTTTGTTTGCAACTGAGGCTTTTCGGCCTGCGTTCTTGAACCCTTAGGTACTTAAATTTTTGTCTCATGTTCACACTTTATGTTATTATCGAAGCGAATATGTAAATGTATCGCATCCCAAGCTGGTGCACCTCGGTTCATTGTACTGCGCGCACACCGCACACAACCGATTCTTGGGTGTTTGGTTTCAGATTTGCTGAAAATTTCTTCTCGGGCGGTTTTGTGTTGCAATTGAATTTTCAAATTTGACTCCTCTAAATGAATATCCATTGATAGCTACTACTAAAGGTTATATAGGGGAGTACGTAAATGATCCCCAAGTATACCCAAACGATTCACCATCAACCTATGGGCATGATAACAAAACTGTGACAATATGCTCATTTTCAACATTCAAATGTCTAAAATCTTGCTTTACAGCTAATCACCCCATGCTCAACCACCAAAATGGCATGGGCCACACCACTGTTACTACTTTTACCATTGATATCATCTTTGCCGCATTCCGTTGATGCGGTAACATCAGCTGCGGGCGGTGCACGCGCGGTGCTGACACCACCGGATATGAACCTGGCTGCAGCTAGTGGCACGCGCATCGAAGCAACGGCCACTTGTGGCGTGGACGAACATGGGCATTCGGTGGAGGACGAGTACTGCTTGTTGGGAGGTGACTGGCTGATGTTTCATTGTGGCCGATATCGAACTTCGTCCTCGGGCAGATTGCCAGTTTCGATATCGGCTTGCTTTCTTTGAGTTTAGCGCATAAAATGTCTACGACAGAAAGCATCACTAAGTTTGGGCTATGGTTGCACACGTGCATGTGTTTAGGATTATTGCTGGTTAGACTTTAGACTTTTTCCTGACCCTACCATACATTACAGCTTCGTGAGAAACTTAAGCCCGAAATCGCCAGTTTTTTCACCGCCATTGGAACGAGCTTTACTAGTTCACATATTTCCAAATGCATAATGGGTATCGATGGGCATGATATCAGACGCCATAACATTACACAGCACACCCATTTGGTCAGGAGCCAACCCCTACTCTCCATACATGAGCCACTACCTGGAGTCGAACGCCCCGGACCAACCACTGGAAGAACTTCGCATCGGCGACAAGCCATCGAAGAAAAGCGGCGGATTTTCGGTTGGTGGATTATAGTTTTAATCTTCGAAACCAAAAATCAAAAAAAAATTAAAAAAAGAAGAGAAAATGCTCCACACAGAAACTCGGTCACAACTGCCACGTGTGCTCGGGACCAGATGACCACCCGGCCACTGCCATGACCGATGGCTTCTCCACTTGGTGGCAGAGTCCCCCTTTGAGTCGTGGCATGCAATACAATGAGGTCAACATTACCATCAACTTGAAACAGGTTCGGGTTTTGGAGATAATTTTGGAATTCTTCGATCGCGTGTGTCACACTTGCCCAGTGTGGCTGAGCTGCAGGTGGGCACATTTTGGTAACATTTGAGACTAGCTCTGTGTGCAAGTCAATTGGCTATCGCATTGACGATCGTACAGTATACCGACACCACAACTACGGTATACCTACCTCTACCGTAACCCACAGGAGTTCTCGATCGCCTACGTTTGGATCCAAATGGCCAACACTCCACGCCCGGCAACGTGGGTGCTGGAAAGATCGGTGGATTTTGGCAAGACGTGGCAGCCCTGGCAGTACTTTGCTGAAACTGGTCAGTTATGCATAGGGTACTGAGTGTCCTTTTGTCAGGTTGCCAATGGGCATGATAACAAAGATCGCCCGTCATCTTTTTTCCAGATGCACAATGCGAAGAGGAATTCGGCCCTGAAACATTAGCGCCACTGCTTGAGGACGATTCGGTGATCTGCACGACCAAGTACTCGAAGATTGTGCCGTTGGAGAATGGAGAGGTTCGACTAATTATATTGTCTTTCATTTATTTTATATCTGACAGGAAGCGCAGTGTTTGGTTGTCAAAACACATCATAAACAGGTTGGGACCTTGCACAACATCTTACAAAAAAATGACGTTGACAGCAACATACATTGCTTTTTCACCGAAAACACCACCAATTTGGAATGTAAAGGTCCGCCCTTGTGTGCCAGTCGTGTGTGTCAACAATCGATGTCTGTCGAGCACTTTACTGTTTCTCTGTAGCGCTAATTGTGCGGCTTGTCTTTGGTTCCAACGTTTCTAGCTGTTTTCACAGACAGGCGTCGAATCAGGTCCTCATCAGTGCCAGTGATGGCCCCAAAGCACGTGAGCTTCTTCACTCCGTAAAGTGCTCACAAATGTTTCACACCAACGCACACAGATCTACGTTCGCCTGCTACAAGACCGACCATCGCGTCTCAACTGGACTCATAGCGACAAACTGATGCAATTCATGCGTGCCACTAATGTGAGACTGCGGCTGTTGCGCACAAAGACCTTGCGTGGACATTTGATGGGACCACATTCGATGCGCGATCCGACTGTCACTGCCAGGGTGCGTGATGTTTCAATGGTGTTGTTGTTGTTTATGTTTGGTAGATTAAACAACAGTTGATTGAAATGCGGCCTGGTTGCGTGCCCAGTGCGCGTGACAAACTGACTGATGTTTCAGTCTCAGAGAAACTACCGTAAAAACCTAAATACAGCCCCCCGGAATAGAGCCTCCCCACGGAATACAGCCCCCCAAAAAGGGGTACTGTAAGTGAATTAATAGAGCCCCCCGGAATATACCCCCCTAAGTAACATCCCACATACAATAGTGTATTAAGGCTTGATAGTGGTGCACAGGTACATTTATGCACATTTGTTGTTCGTTCAGAGCACGTAATACGCCTCTTATTGACGAATAGACACGAATAAATGCGATTACAAGCGAACAAAACATCCTTTCAAACCCCCTTTTCAGGGTTTTTGGGGTATTTCTGGGAACAATTTTTCAGTTCGGGTCAGTGAATTGATAGAGGCCCCCCCCCCCCGAATATAGCCCCCAAAATGGGGTCTGTGAATTAATAGAGCCCCCTTCTATTTAGGTTTTTACTATGTGTTTTTTGCATCCACACTTTTACGATTAGTCCTGCTCTGCCAAGAAGCAAGAACCACCATTTGGTATCTATGTAATTTCTGATCGGGTCAGACATGATTTTTCAGGGTGAGGGTACCTCGATTTATTGAGGGCCCTGAATCCAACAAGCACATGCCACTTTCTCATAATACTCCAACAAATGTTTCAGTACTTCTACGCGATCAAGGAGATCTACATGGGCGGGCGATGTGTTTGTCACGGTCACGGTGATACGTGTGACATATTGGACCCGACTAGGCCAGATCTGTTGGTGTGCCGATGCAAGCACAACACCATGGTGGGTTTGGTGTTTATATACACTGTTGATTATGTGGTGAAATGGGCACCGATGAGTATGATAACAAATAGGTGTTGAGGCGGTTATGAAGCTGTTATGCACAATTTACTCTCTGACTGTTTTCTGCGAGGCCCACAAGTGATATCGCTGCCCGTACGTCTTCAGATCAAAAAGGGCATGCCGGTTTATCGTTTGATATACTTATCATGATTCATAAAAACGTTTTTTTATCTGTCCAATCCTAACCCCCCTTTCTAAAAATCAGGGCGATCGCTGTGATAAATGCCAGCCGGGCTTCGAGCAGAAACCCTGGCGACCGGCACGACAGGGCGACGTGTTCCAATGTGAACGTGAGTGTGCTTGATAAATCAGGGAAAACATTCTGTCCCTAAATTTTTATTTTATTTAATTTTTTATATTTCTATTTATTTATTTTTATTTTAAACATTATTTTCAGCTTGCAATTGTCACGAGCATTCAAGCGAGTGTTACTACGATGCCGAGACCGAGAGGCTGGGCCTATCCATGGACATTCACGGTGCCTTCGAAGGCGGTGGAGTGTGCCTGAACTGTCAGGTTGGGATTTTGTCATAAATTTCATGTTTCAACAATCTAAATTAACGAACGAATAATTTTCATTTCGTTTCAGGACAACACCGAGGGCATCAACTGCAATGAATGCAAGTTCGGCTACTATCGACCGGAGGGACGACTGCAGAATGCAACCAACGCCTGCGAACGTGAGTTTTCCTCTTGATGTTTCACGTCGCACTTATGTGTATGTAGATGATTACTGTTCGCGAATAGCCGGTGCACCAGACCATCATCGATGTAGCAATGCCAAGTGGTGGCCGTTTGAGCCCGTGTAACCTAATGTTTCAGCATGCCAATGTGACCCCCACTACCATAGTGGCGATTGTGCGGACGAAACGGCCAAGTGCTACTGTAACGAACGTTTCGTGGGCGCAGACTGCGAGGAGTGTGCACATGGCTACTACAGCCATCCGGAGTGCAAATTGTGTGATTGTTATGTGAACGGAACGGATGGAGATGTGTGCTTGGTGAGTCAGGGTGTTGGCTGGCTGGCATACTGTCAAAATGCCAACAAGAGTATAACCGATTAATGCACCTGTGTCTGAATTATCCGAGCCCAAACTAATTTGAAGAACCACAAGTTCTGCACCTGAACATACCCTTGCAGCATGGCCGCATTGGAAAGCCGAAGTATATTACCCGCCTTTGGCTGTCAATTCTAGAACCAGAAATCTGGCGTCACCAACCAGCCTATTGAGTTAATCATCAGTTAGATCATTATGTTTGATCCATTTCCAGCCAATCGATGGCCAATGTCCGTGTTTGACCAACTACGGTGGTGTGAATTGCGACGATTGTGCTGAGGGATACTACAATGTGACTGATGGATGTGTCGGTAAGTGGAGGATTTTACAAGATGTAAGTTATTTTTTCAGTCAAATTATGAGAAATTACATTTCCTGCGCAGACTGCGTTTGCGACTCAACCGGTTCCGAGAACTCCAACTGCAGCACCAGCACGGGGCAGTGTGTTTGCAAGAGCAACTTTGCTGGATTGGCTTGTGATGTGTGTGCCATCGGGTATTACAATCATCCGACTTGTGAATGTGCGTTTATAGACTTGCTGAGTGATGTTTCATTTCAATTGCTTTTCTATAATTGTGGGAATTTGACGTTAATTTGTGCAATGCGACCTTCCATGAAGCATCCTGTTCCCCTTGTTGAATCAGGTATCTCAACTGACTTGCAGACTGCGACTGCGATCCAGCTGGCACGGAGCCAGATGTGTGTGACAGCGTGAGTGGCCAATGTTTGTGCAAACCGGGATTCGCTGGTGACCGATGTGACCAGTGCAATGCAACGTATTACGGCTATCCCGACTGCAAACGTTCGTGATTTTGTGTGTTGGTAGTAAACCTTGCGATCATGATGATCAGGTCGGATCGCGTCGCCTTCGTCACGTGGACACTTTTTAATTCAGGGCTTTCGAGATTTATTGAAGGTTATGATTCGATGAGAGAATGTCGCTAGTGGTCTGCGACCGAACTTTACGCTGGTCAAAATCAAGACCTTCTTACTAGTCTTGAAATATTCGAAAAATTGACTTTTTTCAAATTCCAGCGTGCTTGTGCGATGCGGTCGGCTCTGAGGAGGTCGAATGCGACAGTGTGTCCGGCCAGTGTCCCTGTTTCGCCAACTTCACCGCTCGTCAGTGCGACAAATGTGCCACTGGATACTACTCCTATCCGGACTGTCATCGTGCGTTGTCTCTTTTTCGATGTTCATAGGAAGAAGTTGGGTCTCGAAAACACATCGGGTTTGGGTTCCCGTTTGAGCCCGGTGTGGATTTGAAACATTCCAATTAATATAGCTGGCAAAGTTTCATGTTTACACCGCGCTCACACCGTCCGAACTTCACACCGGCCTTTACACCAACCTCTTGTTTGCACCGTTTCGAAAACTCCACTCTCAGGCTTCGCGTATTGAACGAGAAACAAAATGTTACAGAGCACTTAAGAACTCCACGGACCTTCCAGGCGTATCCTTCCTTTAATAGAAACAAACATCGTCGTATTATAACACCCAAGAAATGCCTTAACAACCATAAACTTTAAATCAACATAAACTGACCAGCACAACACCAGCCCAATTCCATTATAGCCTGCGATTGTTTCAAATCGGGCAGCGAAGGCGTGACTTGTGATAAGAATGGCTATTGTTATTGTCGCCAGAACTTCCGCGGTCAAAAATGTGAGCAATGCTTACCGGAGCGATACAATTTCCCGTTGTGCGAAGGTTTGAACAACGTGCTGGTATGATTTTGTTTTAAAATTATTGACCGAAAGTTTCCAACAGACGTGGTGTTCCCACTGAGACATCACACCTTTAGGCGAAATGTGAAACACCTAGCTCGTATTCTAGAATGCAATTGCGATCCGAATGGTGTGATCGCGGACTTTGCCGGTTGCGACAGTGTCCCGCCGGGCGAGTTGTGCGCGTGCAAAGCCAATGTGCAGGGCCGAATATGTAACGAATGCAAACCGACAACTTGGATGTTGGATATCAGACACACTGAAGGATGCATTGGTTAGTGTGAAACATCAGTGGGTGATTGGTGAGAAATCTCGATTTTCCTAGATGGTCGGCTCCAGATGCACCAGCTTTTGATCCAGAACACACCGCACGCTCTGGTTGTTGATTGTTGGATTGTGTTTACTGCTTGCGCAATTTCGACTCTCCTATGGAATACCTGAGGGAGCTCTGATTCAATGTCAAACTCAGTGATGAGATCGCAGCTCCCTTGGTTGCCTGCCTTCTGCAGATAGAATAACAAACGAAATTTTACTGACGATGCCACAAATTTTGACCAGCGTAAAATGGGCCTTTTGCAGACTGCGGCTGTTCGAAGAACGGTTCCCTCTCCACGCTGAATGAATGCGAGATGAAATCGGGTCAATGTCACTGTCGAATGGGCACCACCGGACGTGACTGTGGTCAATGCAGGGATGGGTACTATGGATTGGCGCAGTACAATCAACATGGATGTCAAGGTATTGGTGCAATTAAAAATTTATTGATTGGCGTTAATTGACAACAGCAATATACCCTTGTGAAACATCACCCAGCCTGTACGTGCGACATCGGTGGTAGTGTGGACGACAATTGTGACAAGCGCACTGGTCAATGTCAGTGTCAACCGAGAATCAATGGATTGAATTGCGACAAACCGATCGCGATGCACTACACGCCGACGTTGTGGCACATGAAGGTATTCGCGTTGTTTCATTGATTGAGTAAGATTTATTGGTCAGTTGATTGCAGCACGAAGCGGAGAGCGCCCGAACGGCAGACAATAAGCCAGTGCGCTACTCTGGCCACGAGAATGTGTTCAACAACTTCTCATACAATGGATTTGCAGTGTTTTCGACGATCCAGGTTTGACTCATAATATGTGAAACATCAGTTAGCCAACGAACTCAACGCAATGTTTCAGCCAGAGATCTTCATGGATGTCAACGTGCCCCAAAGTGACATGTACCAAGTGTTGGTGCACTATGTGAACCCGACTGATGCCCCGGTCAACCTGAATGTCACCCTTGAGCCTGTACAACAGCCGCAGGATGGTGTGTAGACGCCGGCATCGACCTTGGTGATCGGATCGAATTTGGTCACGCCACATTTTTGTATTGAGAACGTTCTGAGCTTTAATCATGCCACTCGACCACCGCAAAAGTTTTGAGCCATACCAGTTTCACGGTGGTCAGAATACCTGGGTGGGATGAGCAAGACTCAATATTCAAAAGTGGAGGCATGTGATCGAGGTGGATTCGATCTGATCTCCATTTGGTATTGCTGTTTGCATTTTTTTTCTAGAAAAGACTAACATTTCTGTATAATTGTCATTATTTCCAGCCGTTTCCCAAACCCAGTCAGTGACGCTGGCCCCCAATTCGGCGAGCGAAGCATCAACAGTACAGGTGCGGTCAACCGACAACATCAATGGCGGGCAATTTGTGTTGAATGGCGGGCAGTGGAGAATGAAGTTGACCACGGATAAACGATTGTTTGTGGTTGGTGCAAAGGGGCAATGCCCATTGGCTTCACTTGATAACACAAGGATAGCGGGATGCTTGTGAAATCCCCAAATCATCTATTGTATGGCTCACATGGCCATTTGGTGCAGTTGTACTGACGATGCGCTGTTGGGCACTGCCTGTTTGTGAATTCGGAACGTATAACCTGATGGTGCACCGTTCCTTCCGAATAAGCCGCAGTAATCGGAAATGACTATGATTAATGAAAAAGACTCTCTTTATCATATTGCCACCAATGGCTTGTGAACTGTGTATGAGCCAGTTTTCGCTCAGAGAGAATTTTTTTAATCTGGTGCTTTCGCGCTGACGATGACCTGGTGCACCGGCCGTCTGTGAAAGCGGGTCGAAACGGGCAGCCGAAGAGCTCACAACTTGTTGTGGAATTCATATCACAAAAAAACGTTCCCTCTTGCCAGGACTACGTTGTGCTTCTGCCATCCAAGTACTACGAAGCGGATGACTTGCGTCAGCCAGTGCGCGACGTGTGCAAAGCGCTGCAGAATGAATCCACTGCTTGTTTGGATGTGGCGTACCCACCCCTGGGTGAACAGCTGAAACCGGGGACTGAATTTATCAATGGTACGTCAAAATATTGCAGTAAATGTTTATATAAACGGAGAGAAGATCGGTGTCACGCTCGGTGACCATTTGAGTTGGTTGTGGTCCGCACTTTTTGTATTGTGAATAGTTCCCAGATTTGCTAATGACAATAACTTCGAGCGTGAAGCTTTGTTATCAGAGCACTGTCTGGGGAAACTTAGAAAAAGTCACGCGTGATCAAGAAACGATTGATCACAAAGTTTGAAACCGGTCATTCAATTTGCTCAAACTTCAGATGCGACCGGCGACCCGCAACCAGCGTACCCCCCTGAGCGCTACCCCGTCCCCGACACGACTCTAGCCTACATCTCGGCTCCGCCAAATCCGAAAGTCAAAGTCGAGGTTCCTATCCCCGAGCCAGGCGTGCCGCACATGTTGGTGATGCAGTACTACAACTTGTTGCCTGAGACGAGCACCCTGAATGTGCAAGCACAACAACAGGGACAGCCCGATAGACACGAAGGCACTGTGAGAGTGAACATGTGCGCGTCAAAGTGAGTCAATGATGTTTCAAATGGTGTGGTTTACGATATGGTCGTTTGCTGATATTTATTCTGAAACGACAAGACGTGGTTGTACATAGATGTTTTTGTGTCACGCAACCATCCATAATGCATATTACCCGGTTGGCCTGTGAAAGCAGGTCGAGACGGACATGCAACCAAGATGCACATGCCTGTTTGGTCACGGAGAAGAAACCGGCCGGTTTGAGCACTTTCGACTATTTTCACGAACAAACGGTGCGCCAGGTCATCGTCAGTGTAACTGCTGAGGTCCAACATACCTACTGTCCCACGATGTTTTACAGAGTTCTGTGTCGCGAGGTCGTAATCACCGACGATCGTCAACCGCTGCGCATCCCGACCACCGCCAATAGCGACAAACTGGATGTGGTTCTGACAACTGAGGATGAACCAGATTTCGGCATTCATTCGATCACTGCCGTGCCTGAGAGTCAATGGCAACCGGAACTCGTCAAACCGACCACAAAATGTGTGAATTTGGATGGAACGTCAGTGAAACCTTGAGTTTTTGGGTTCTGCCGGAGTTTCTAAGATTCAACCCCACCGAGAGCAAAGTGTTTGAAAAATACCGATTTCCCGAAGCCCAGGGAGCAAAATATGCAAAATTCCGGTGCCGTAGGACAAGCATAGAAATTCGGAAATTGGCTCATTATGTAGGTAACGGGATTACCTGGAAGCTTGACCAGGTACATTTTGTCATTCCTTATCAGTCTTTGCGCTTTCTTGCTCACATAAAACACGAATTTGATCACAAGGACTGAAATTCATCAGAGGCACGTTGTCTGTCTGCACTTTTGTTATCATGCCGATTGGATCACAATTGTCAAAGAATTCCGATACCTGTGTCGACACCAATTAAATCGATACCTTGGAATTATTTTTTTAGTTTCATTACATTTTCCAGTTGCATCGGCGACATCTACAAAGTGCCGGATGGTGGTCTGGTGATGCAGGCAGAGACCAACCAGAATCAGACAGTAACCATGGAGGAATTGAATGAGGACTCGCCTAATCCGCAAATGGAAATGATGGTGGTCGAGAAGGGAAAGGTCGGATATTGATATATTTGGACTTCATTTTTTTGTGATTATTTGTGCTTTGTGATTATGTGAGAGCATTGTGTAGTTATCCTGTCAAACTCAATGATGGAACATGATAACAAGGGTTTTAATTTGCAGAGAACCACACGTAGCACAGTACCAGCTGCAACTTTGGGCTGTTTCAGGCCTGCGTCTGCGCAGGCTCGGCTGATGCACCACCGACCTTGCATCTTTTGGGGCGGAGCCTGCGCAGGCTCGTGAGCCTGCAAGCGCAGGCCTGAAACAGCCTAAAATTGCAACTAGTACTGTAGCTGGTTGAGTCAGATTGATTGACTGCTGATTTCTAGCCAAAACCCAATTCAAACCGTTCATAGAAAAAACACTTCTGCCAATTTTCAGCCCCCATTGATGTTGGAAAAAGACGTTCCTCAATCGGCCTATTACATCCTGATTGTCGATTACTACAACCCAGAAGGTGGACCAGTGCAACTGCCGGTCAGCGTCAAGAACGCACACTCACAACCAGGTTCAGCATGGGTGTTGACGAATTTTAGGTTTTTTTTCATTTCCAATTTTTCAAAAAATTCATTATTGAACCGCATAATAGTTCTTGCTGCGGTGCGGTTTTTGCTTTCCCGTGATGTCCACTTTCTACCTGTTTTCACTGACTGTCATGCACCCGGTGGTCACGTGAATCCAAAAAGCTGCGAGCTTGCTTTACGTTCAGATGACGCTACCAGAAAACTCGCTCCACTTATCAAATATCACCCAGCTTGCATAAAGCCAATCACATAATTACAGCCAATCTATCGATCGACTACTGTCCCAACCTGTCCGGATGTCGTGCCATATTGATTCGCACGGCTGACGCACGAAGGGAGTTCCACAACGACAACAAGTTCAACATTGCCATTGCACCGAGTCCCGATCAGAAGGCACCTGTCTATATTGTCAGTTTGGTCAAGTTTATTGATAGACATTTCTGGTTGTTGAGCGGAAAATTTTCCGAATCCACAAGTCGCAGCGAGCGTTTTTTATACTGCTTGAGTGAAACATCATTTTATGCGCAAACGTACGCAATTCGCTGCGATTTCGTTCGCAGTCGGGTCGGGTTCAGCCAAATCGCACATATGGGCCAACCACAGCAACATGAGCTGGTTTCGCAGCTGTCAGAATGGTGAAACATTCTGACGTGGCTGCCGATTTGGGAAATGTTACACGTTGAAGAATACAAAGTGGAGGATGATGATTTTCTTTTTCTATTCGTTTTGAATACACACCACCTTCGAAATCGGGCTCGTGTTGGCGTAGTTTGCCTATACTCGTCTAGTCAGCTTTATACTGAAGAAGGCCGAAAATGTTCTGCACACCTCCCATAAACTCTCCAGCTGTGCTCCATAATACTGGTGAAAAGTTGCTCTTTCGGGCATTCAAACTCGAAAATCATGATACAAAAAATGTTCCAACTCCATGAAACAAATCACAAAACCGGCCAAACAGTGGTGCCCTTGACCGGTCTCCTCGGGATTAAAGACTGAGCAAAATCACAAAATCAAGTTTTGTACAAAATTTCGCAGGACAAAATCACAGCGGTGCCGTACGAATCCTTCAGCGACGATCTGTTGAAACCGCTGCCGGTTGATGTTTCAGACAGATACTCAAAAGAATGCAGTAAGGATCACTTCAAAAATGAGTGGGTCCACGCAATAATTATACACCGTACTTTTTTGTGCAATTATCGTGTTATGATATATCTGTTTCCTTATCAATTTTTGCCGATTTCTAGCCCCGAAACCGTATCGGATTTCTGCAAGCAGCGTGTGTTCAGTTTGACGGCCGCATTCAACGGCGGTGCACTGGCTTGCGACTGCAACGCACATGGTCAGTGTTCAGGACAATAATGAAACATTTGAAGGAAAACCTATTTTGAACTATAAAAAGCTACTAAAACTAGTGAACACGTTGAAGAAACGAATATAAACTGTTCATCAAACGGCAGGTTCGACGAGTTTTGAGTGCGCGCAGTACGGCGGTCAATGTCCGTGTCACGAACACATCATTGGACGACAATGCGATCGGTGCAAGGCCGGATATTATGGATTCCCGGACTGTAAACGTTGGTGTGACATTTTGATTGACAAGTTTGACTGACATTCCAGTGGCTCCCGATTTCAGCGTGTTCCTGTTCGCCGGGCCAACTGTGCCACCCCGAGCTGGGCGAATGTTACTGCCCGCCATTTGTGACCGGCGAAAATTGTGACCAGTGTGAACAGCATGCGTTCGGGTATGATCCATTGATTGGATGTCAATCATGTCAATGCAATGAACAGGCGTCGGCCAGGGTCAAATGCGATCCCGTCACGGGACAGTGCGAGTGAGTAGGGACGTTGGGGGTGGGGCGGTGATTCAATATTGCTACCAGTCTAGGGACGGAGGTTTCGACTGCGCTAAGATTAGGTATACGATTTCTTTAAAAATTCTCAAACGCTTTCACAAATTGATCGAAATATAGCCCGGTTTATTTTCATGCAACCAGATATCTAGAAAATTCACTTTATCGGTACGTGCACCCTTGACAGCTATGGTATTATTCATTGAATTTCAATCCTGGTGGTGGTTAGATTACGCTAATTTGACCGTAAAAAGTAAACTTTTTTTAATTTTAAAAGGGAAATTTTTTCAAAATCCCAATTGTTTCCCAGATGCAAAGACACGGTGGGTGGTCGCACGTGTGATGTGTGTCTCGATGGGTATTTCCGATTCCCCTACTGTCAACAATGTCAGTGTGAAACATCGGGCACAACAGGGGAAATATGTGACAAGGACACTGCGCAGTGCATGTGCAAGGTAAACAGACAGCATATGATGAACATATATGCCTTTTTCCTCTAGTTTGCTATGTCCAGTGCCAAATTTGGTTCCCAGAACTCGACCCCAACTTGGTCACGTGACCTCTTGTATTTTAGCTGGTCTGAGAGTTTTACTGATTCCACCTGTAATATTGAAGACCAACGTGAAGGCTATCTACTTTCTATCTGCACTTCGAATTCTAAATTAAATTAGTGGCCTCAAATATCGAATAGAAGTGAAGTCACGAAGGAAGCAAGGCAGGCCAGATCCAGCTATTTTGTTTGATTCTATGTTTCAGTTTCGAAAATTATTGTTTATCCTGTTTTTTTAGGACAACGTCGAGGGCGGTGCGTGCGACCAGTGCACGCCCGGGTCATTCAACCTCGAGGCCGATAACCCACTGGGTTGCTCCAAATGCTACTGTTTCGGCACAACTGACTCGTGTCAAAGTGCACAAATGGCTGTCACACAGGTGATGTTTCACAGTCCACACCGTCAAATAAATATCCTGCGATTTCAGAGTGACTATCAAGCTGCTGATGTTTCAGATTGGATCAATGTCCGATTGGACAGTCGACCACGCTGATGGGCAGGTGTCGAATCCCGAAGATGAAAATTCAACGACAATTTCGCTGACCTTTGCGTCGCCTGTGAGCGAATCGGTCTATTTCATCGCGCCCGATGCGTATCAGGGAAAACAGATTTTGTCCTATGGTTGGGATGGAATAGAGAATTGTAACTTTTTTGAAAAAAGAAATTTTTTCAACGTTTTCCAGGTGGATATCTGACCTACAACCTGACGAGTGAGCCCGACAGTGACACAGCAGCCAACAAAGACGCAGATGTCGTTATGAGTGGACGCAATCTCACTTTGAAACATCACGTTGCTGAGAAACCAACCGAGCTAACGGAACCGGTGGAATTCAGGATTAGACTCGAACCGGTTCGTTGGAGTTTATCATTGTCATGTTGAGCTTGTGTGAAACATCAAAACTGGCAAAGCTGTGAAGTTCACCCAATAGCTTACCCGAATGAGCGGTGCACCTGGTCATCGTCAGTACGAGTGCGAAAGAATAACATCCCCAATTTTGGCAATTATCCAAATTCAAACCTCTTTTAGCGTCAGTGGCGTCTGTCAGACGGCGGTGGTCAACCAACACGTGAACAGTTGATGCTGGTGTTGCACAATATTGATAGCCTGATGATCAAGGCCAGTCATCATGCCAGTACTGTGGCTGCAACGTTGGACAATGTGAGGTTGGACAGTGCCACTGTGGACAACAGTGATGACAATGTGGCCAGATCGGTCGAACAATGTCAATGCCCGACACCGTACCAGGGCAGTTCGTGTGAGGTTAGTGACTAAAAACATCAAATATGAGACGGTGTCCAACAAGGTTCGGTGAGTCAGTCCACAGTCGGCTTGGTCACATGATTTCGTTGGAATTTACACAATTGCTACTGGTTTTGACCAGCGTATGCGTTGTTTGTTAGCTGACGGATTTTTTGCGCTGGTCAAAATTAGTTTCCACACTGGTCACTGGAGCTGGAAACACATTCAGTTGGACAAGTATGTATGTGGCCAAGACGGATCCGGACCGCAGCGATCATCGAGTTTAGCACTGGCTTTAGTTTTTATTTTTCTCTTCTTCCCATCCATCCCCTAATTTCCCCCGCGCCTCCACCCCACAGGAATGTTCCTCCGGCCATTACCGTGTGTCAACGACGGGTGGCAGTGCGCTGGGTGCGTGCGTGCCGTGCCAGTGCAATGGACACTCGAATAAATGTGACCCCGATACCGGCGTGTGTATGGATTGTCAGCACAGCACACATGGTCGGGTAGCGACTTTGAAAAAAAGCTAAAAAAATATAATGTTAAAAGTAAATTTTAACAACGATTCTAGGCGACCATTGTGAGCATTGTGATATCGGGCACTACGGCGATGCGACGGGTGGTACCGAATACGATTGCATGGTCTGTCCGTGCCCGCTGTCGCAGAAGAACAACAGGTGCGCATTTTAGGTTCTAGTTCATAAATGCACCAGGTCATCATCAGTTCAATAGCCGGCTGATCCTTTCAAAACCTGTTGAAAAACGCATTTACTCCAGTTTCGCCGATCGTTGCAACATGGCCGAAGACCGAACGTTACTGTCATGTGACTGCCATCCCGGATACATCGGCAACTCGTGTGAACGGTTGGGCTACCCACATGTTGATTTTCTCTTCCTTTTACTTATAACTTCTCTTCTTAATCCTCTTGTTCTCCCACCATAGCTGCGACAACGGTTATTGGGGCGAACCACGTCAACCGGGTGGCAGTTGTCAGCTGTGTGACTGTAATGGCAACAATGACCTGACCAATCGACGAAACTGCCATGAACTGGCGGGCGTGTGCTACAATTGTGAGAATCATACTGCTGGCTCGTATTGCGAACAGTGTGAACCGTACTGGTGGGGAGACGCCGTGACCGCCAAGAATTGCACTGGTCAGTTTGCAAAATTCATAATTTTTGTCATGTAATTTATTGAACCAAAATTTGTTGCAAAAATCAAATCCTAATTTTGCAGAATGCACCTGTGAGCAATGTGGCAGTGCATCATGCAACCATCTCAACGGCACCTGTAATTGCAAGGAACATGTGACCGGGACCAACTGTGAACGATGCGAAGTAAATATAATTTATTCCTTAGAATGTCATTGAAATTTCTTAATTTATTATTTTTAGATTGAATTTACCCAAAATCATTTTTTTCCAGCCGAATCACTGGGGCTACCGTCAGTGCGACGGGTGTCGTCCGTGCAACTGTGGCCCGGGTGCTCTGACTCCTCAGTGCAATGACACCGACGGACAGTGCGTCTGCAAGACCGGTGTCATGGGACAATATTGTGGCCGATGCGCTGAGGGATACTGGAACTACACCGATGATGGATGCACGAGTTAGTGTAGTGCCATGAAATTGAGACATTAGGTAGAACCTTGGCAAAATGCCAATTATATCTAAAATTCAGAATGTGACTGCGAGGCCGACCTGTCATCCGGCACAGTATGTGATGTTTCAACGGGTCAATGTCAATGCCAACCGGGCGCCACCGGACCGCGATGTGACAAATGCATGGAGGGATACTTGAGGATACCGACCATGGGATGCAGACGTGGGTGGACCTTTTCGGGGTTTCAGAGTGATTTTGAAAATTGAGTGTACGGGTCGCTCTGATATAATGTTGTGTTAGTCATGCATATGTCAACGATTTGTGTCAACCACTGTGCAATGAGGAGAATATAGATATCTTGGACATAAATAGCAAACATGGTATTTTGAGATGACAGAAAAAATTCAAATTTTAATTAGCTTTCCGCTTGTGCTACATGTACATTTCATAACAATCGCATTCCAACATATACTCACATTGAAACATCACCCAGAATGCGACGAATGCGTGCACGTACTCAAAGATGACCTGGACACAATGCAGACCGAGCTGGACAATGCGACCACTTATCTCAATACTGTTTCCAAATCGGCACTTACCGGTGCACGGCTGGCAAGAATCAACAGGACTGCATATGAAATGACGGTATACACCCTAATTTGACATTATGTAATTTTATCTGTAACCAAATTTATCAGTATCTGTATTTTATCGTAACCAGTATCAAGATTGGTGATAGGTCTGTCCGATTTTGCCGTTGTTGCGCCCCGTACTTTTTTCGTGTTGAGAATATTTTGGAAATTAACTGGTGCCACTAATTTCGGCCAGTACCTGCAAGCTAACCATGTCATTCATTACTTGTACAATTAGTCTTTTTATAGCGCTACTGTCCGCAAGTATATCATTTTCCGGGAAGCCCCTTACGAGCTAATGTTTCAGGATCTCGCCAACGCGTTGACAGCTGCAGCCGAGAAGGACGGAGTGTCGAAGCTGCTTGACCAATCCAAGACCAGTCGCAACAACGCAAACGAACTCAAGATCAAGGCAGATCGATCGCTCAGTCAAATCAATGCAACTGAGGCACAGACTGTCGACTTTCTGTCAAGGGGACAATCTGCTGCCAAACACGCACATGCGAGGTAATGTTTCAGTTGTGACTTCAAAACCATGGTTGTTGGGTATTACAACGTATTCCGATCTGTCCTCACCGATTGGTGGTGCATCAGGTGATCGTCAGTGTACCGCATTCCTGCGCATTGCGGAACATTTTGCAGTTACCATTTGATTTTGCAAGCTCGCAGCAGCTGTGCTCCGCTTACTCACGATGGTGGTCACCACCATGGTGGCATGGCACTACAAGCTCCATTTCTTGGTCTGCGCTAACGAGCGGTGCACCAGGTCATCGTCAGTGACATGATATCCCGCGATGATCTACAACCCAGTCTACATACTCCATTTTTTTAGATGCGAGGAAGCCAAAGAAATTGTTGACAACGTCAAGAGACTGGCGCATCGTCTGACCGAGGGCGCGTCAGTTTCGGATCGGGATAAATTGGTGCGAGAGGCGGAGTCCATAGTGAAGGGGTTGAGGTCGACCAATATGACCGAACATGAACTACAAGCACAACAGGCCGTTGCTGATGCACAAGCGTGTACGTTGAAGCTTTACCAGAATTTTAGATGTTATATTCGATTTTGTGTTTCTGGAAAAGCAAGCACCTCACTGTGCACCAAGTTACCGTTAGTGTGAAACCAGACATCCGTTTTTTTTAAAAACCCAAACAACATCTGTAAGCCCTTTTGCTCACGCTTCAGTGCTTGACAACATCACATCTACGGCCAGCGAACCCCTGAACAAGCAAGGCGGCAGTTTGGACACAATCGACAGCAAAATGGCGGATATCGAAGAACGTACAAAGGCAGCGGACAAGATTGTGAAGGAAAATGACGATAAAGTGGATGAAGCAAAGGTGCGCAACTTGTTGAGCGCGCTGTTTTTGAAAACCAACAAATGTTTCATAATTTTCAGTCTCTGAACGCTGCAAGTCCACGAGCAATGGAGCGTGTGGGGCAATTAGCCGATCAGGTGAACGAAAAAGTGAAGAAACTGGCACAAGAAGAAGAATACACGAAAAAGAAACTGGCCGACACAAAGGCATTATCTGACCAGGTACCGGAATATGATATATACAACCTGTATGATGATTTTCTCTTTCAATTGATTGAGAATTGCCTGATTTATCAAGGCGAGTCAACAGTACGGCAGCGACATACCGGCGCGGATCAGTGACGTGAACGAAACGGCAGAGATATTGCAAGATTTGAATGACAATCCAAAGTTCAACACCACAGAGCTGATGAATGCACAAATGAAAGTCACTGAAGCAGAACAGAATGCGATTATGTGAGCACTGGGGGGTTTTTCTTCTTGCAAAGCGTTGACGTTTAGTCTGATTGCGAAATAGTCGACACAGATAGTTGACGCACGCACTGCCTTTGACAAATCATTGAACCACAGCAGACGAACTTGTAATATTTTTGACGCTGGAGTGGAGTCTGTCAACTGTCGTTCCAACCATTTGACAGTTAGGTGAAAATTATTTTAAAACTGTTATCGAACATCCCGGGAAATGAACTGTGTTGTTTTTTTTAACATTTTCGTCCTGTCTTCGCAGACGGGCGGTGCGCTAGGTCATCGTCGGTACGAATGCAGCAGATGGCTACCTACATACAAACTGTATGTGCGTGATTGCAAAACGCCTGCGAACAATCCCATACCTGATGGGCAGGTATGATAACAAATCATATCTTGTAAAAAAACCACAGCTTCCTTTTCAAATCAGGCTTGAACACGAAGCCGATGATCTGAAACGTCGATTCGACCCGGCCAAGGCGCAATCGAAGGGCGCTGTGGGCGCAGCGAGTGCCTATGACGATATTGTGGATGCGATTAATCAAGCCGATTTAGCTGGTATAACTTTTGATTTTATGTTTGATTTTTAAAAAACGATAATTTTTATCTCATTTTAGCCCAAGACGCCAAGTCATCGGCGATCGAAATGTCGCAGCAGCCGAACGACGTGCTCGAACAAACAGCGGTCGGTTGTGGGAGAGGGGAGGGTGGGAATTAAAAAACTATTAAAAAACCAATCTTTGATCAAATGTGGAAAGATAGAGAGTGGCCGGTATCAAACTTGCGATGGCATTGGATCAACCTTGGTCATCTGAGTGGTGTTCAGGCGATATTTCAGCAATTTCCGTGTGCTGCGTATTACCATACCATGTTTTTAATTAAGTTATTAAAAAATCTAAAAAATTATATTTTGCAGCAAGGTCGTGCGGATTCAATGGATCTGCTTCGGGATGCAACGAGTGCACTGGATTCACTCAAGAACAACATCACAACGGGATTGGACGCGGCCAACGGACAGCTGAAGGACACGGATGCACAACTGAACGGCGTCGAGCAGAAATTGGATGAAAAACATCAAGTGCTCGCTGACATGATTGGGGGTGAGTTTGGGACTGAATTTCATTCATGCATGCTTCGTTCAATCAGTCAATTTTTACACATAACGTCAGTGTTGTGCATAACGTGTATGCGTGCTGTGAAACATCAGTCAATTGAGTTAAAACGGTATCGTTACGTTTGCTAGTGAGTGCGTTGGTGCTACCTACCTATGTAGGTACAATAGTACGTAAACCATGAGCACTATGAAAGAGATTCCGTATTACCCATTTCAACCTATGTATGTATGTATCTTGATACCTGGACGTGCGGTGGACGAGGTCACCATCAGTGTTTAAAATGTATACAAATGATCATCCACATAACCTATGGGTATGTACATAATGTAGTAGTCCATCAGTTTTTGGCACCACGTCACTATTCAATCGTTCACACTGACGAAGACCTGGTGCACCGTCCTTCAGTGAAAAACAACAACTCATATTTATCTCGTTTCAGCACAACAATCCGACGAATTATCCCGTTTGGAGCAGTCGGCCAAAACGATCGCTGATTCAGCCAACAAAGTGGTCAAGTACGTGGAGGAACGTACATCGGACATTGATAAGCTGACCAATGTTGGCACCGGTACTGAGGATGACGTCGCAGGACAACAGTTGGCACTCAACAGTGCGCGCGCGCATTTGCAGCAGGTCGGTGGAATTTGGGATTATTTGCTTTTAAATTTTCATCAGATTTGATCGTTGCTGTTAATGTGGTAGTACACAACAGTATACATGCTGTATGTGTATGTTGCTGCTTGCTTCTCACCGATAGGCATGATAACAAACCCATGGTACTGTTAGTTCTCCACCTTTTATTTTGGATTTGGTGAACTATATGTAAGTGTTCTTTTGTTCGTTCTTCGAACCTATTCAGAACATTCGTAAGATCCATTGATGTCAACATCTCTATTTTCTCTTCGATTGCATTCAGATCGCCGACCTTACGCCCAACATCACCGACAAACTGGAGGCGGCCGAAAGTGCAGCCGAATCTGCCAGCGATTCGCTCAAACAAGTCGACGAACAACTGTCAAAGTTGAGGGCGAAAATCGCACTCGCTCGAGAAATGGCCAATAGAGTTGGATAAAAACTTTATTTTCTCTCTTTTTTTGCTCGAAAATCAATAGACAGATCTTCGGTGACAGATCAAAGTTGGTGCCCAATTCGATGATCAGTCGAGCTTGGCAGTGCACAGCCCGGAGGCGTTGATGCGAAGTGAAGCGCAAACATCGGTGACCATGTACTTCAACACGCAACGCAATGACGGACTGTTGATGTATTTGGGCAATGAAATGGGTGCGTGAAACCTTTGGTTGCATGTTGGGAGTAGTTGTAACGTGTCAGGCCCAATTGATTTTTTGATTAAGCAATGCGTTTTTGATTTTGGTTTTGAGCCTACTTTCGCAGAAGGGCGGTGCCCCACGTGATCGTCAGTGCGAATCCATCAGATGGCTTCGCGAACCCAAAACTCTTTACTTCGGTTCTAAAAAATTACATCAGTGAACCTAAGTCAATCAGACAATGCGAATTACAGTGCCAGCATCTGACTAACTGATGTTCCATAAACTGTTGAAATATCACGTAACCGACAAATCTATCCTTTCAGGCACCGCACGCAACGGCGGTACACGTGCAGTGTCAAGTGACGATTATTTGGCAGTGGAATTGCGTCAGGGCAGACCAGTGCTCGTTGTGGACATGGGCGCAGGCGAGACCGAAGTCACGTCTGATGCGTGAGTGGCTCACGGGCAATTGAGCAAGACCAGTTTGAGCAAGACCACTTTGAGCAAGAAAAAAAGAGCAGAGCCAAAAGGGCAAAGCCCAAATAAGGGCAAGACCAAAAGGGCAAAGCCCAAATAAGGGCAAGACCAAAAGGGCAAAGTCCAAGAGGGCAAGACCAAAAGGGCAATACCAAAAGGGCAAAGTCCAAAAGGGCAAAGTCCAAGAGGGCAAGACCAAAAGGGCAAAGTGCAAATATCGCATTACAATCAGGGTTGGGCAAAAAACGTTTTTTTTCCAAAAAATCGTTTTTTAAAAAAAACGTTTTTTTAAAACGCCCAGATGACCAAAATATGCCCCCCAAAAAATTGGAAAACGCTCATGTTGGGATGAAAACGTGGTGAAATGAAGTAACTCTATGTGTTCTGAGGCAAAATAAGCGGGTTTCAACATTTTTCTAGCGCGTTGTTAAGACATATCCCATATCAGACCCGCATCATGGGACCAACTTTGGCCGGGGTCATCATCGAAAGTCAAATAACGTATATCGACGTATCTCGACAAAGTAAAAATTGGTCGAAAATTTTTTGAAAAGAAATGGGACAAAAAAATGACTTTCCTTGATCATCAGGGAACTTTCCCTGAAAAATCAGGGAAAATCAAGGAAATTCAGGATTTAAAAAAACGAAAAACGACCCAGGCGTTTTTTTAAAAAACGTCGTGTTTTTGTTTGCCCAACCCTGATTACAATACGTTGTTCAGGCAACTGCACCTTGATTCCACATTATATTTGTAGCGTTTTAGCATGTAAAATTCACCTTGTTAATAAAACCGGAATACAGAAATATTTCTGGAAAACGCATTATTTTTGCATGTAAATTTTTGCGTCTTCCGGAAAAATTCCCGGAGTCCGGAAATGTTTTGTATTTTTGTATGCAAGCCATTTCCGGATTTAACGTAAGTTCGCCCTTAGCACTCTGCATTTTAAATTTTGTTTCACATGTGTGCAATGCACTTGAATAAATTTATTGACTTGAATAATAAATGCACAAAAACGAACAGATTTTCGTTTACACTAAACGTTGCACAACATAACACATCAAAATCAACAAAAGTTATCGAATCAGATGAGACGAAAGGATATGTCATGTTGCGAGGTCAGCGGTGACATCAGCATTTTGACATTCGCAGTTTTTCATGTGCCTGTGTGCATTTCTGCACGGTGAAACTTGAGTCAACTATGTGATTTTCAGCACTGTGGCAAAATATTTGCCACCAAGAAAAATAAGTCAACTCAGCTCACAAGGATGCAATTGACCCAAGAAAGCCATGATTTATTCCTGAACGGTATATGAACAAACGAACCGAAATAATAAACAAATGCGCGTTGTGTGCTGGTATAAAATCTTGTGATCGTACGTCTTAATTCGAATTGCACGTCGAATCGTGCACGACATTTTTGAAATAAGATGTCAATACATTTACCAGGTGGCGTGGCACTAATTGCGACAATTGGGCTTTGCCCTTTTGATCCTGCCCTTTTGGTCTTGCTCTTTTGGTCTTGCCCTTTTGGTGCTGCCCTTTTGGTCTTGCCCTTTTTGTCTTGCTCTTATTTGGGCTTTGCCCTTTTGGTCTTGCCCTTATTTGGGCTTTGCCCTTTTGGTCTTGCCATTATTTGGGCTTTGCCCTTTTGGCTCTGCTCTTTTTCACTTGCTCAAAGTGGTCTTGCTCAAACTGGTCTTGCTCAATTGCCCGGCCACCGCGTGAGTGACCAAAGTTGTTACGCCATTTTTCCGATCCGATCCGCCCCTCTTAGATGATGGGACGATCAGGCACCATACCCATTTTTCAAATCAAAATTGGGTTGTATTTTGTAAGATACAGTCATGAGAGACATCAAACAGTCAGATGCATGCATGTTTAACACCGATATCAAACTTGGTCCATGCCGTCATATCACATGTTTGTGTTTCCATCTTACATGAGAAAATACAGTACCGTTCTCTCTTCTTTTTTCGATATTCATGCATCCATCATGCCTCCTTAGTATTGATCATGCGAAAATCATGCGGATTATGCCCTTCACATCATCGTTCTTCCCAGGACCCCGCAAAAATTATCCGCACTAGGTTTCACAATCATTGCGGTTGCGCAGAGTTCTATTAACCCCACCCATCCTTCCCATCGATTGTGAAACCAAAAAAATGCGGTTGCGGGCAAAGAGGAGTTTAGGAACGTCACAAAGAACATTCTGACTCTTCTTTTCATTACTACTTCGCATGTCTGTACTATTCAGGTACGGTCCACAAAAAGTTTACAAAAAGTGGTCAAATTTTTTTCCTGAATCGTGAAGCAGGAAAGTGACAGGGCAGACGTTGCGTTCCGATCCAAA
The DNA here is from genome assembly GCA_030248065.1 of Rhynchonema sp. JSB1_4. Lineage (NCBI taxonomy): Eukaryota > Metazoa > Nematoda > Chromadorea > Monhysterida > Xyalidae > Rhynchonema > Rhynchonema sp. JSB1_4. Next base: position 85,830 of record JASAMV010001158.1, read on the forward strand.
AGGCATGCAGTCTACAAAATGTTTCAGACCCGCAGCAATGTAGGTGCTCTTCTGGTTTATTTTCCGGTGAAAATGTTTTGTGTGAGTCACAAATAGCACAGCGGTTAAGAATGACTGAATGTGAAAATCAGGAATGATTTGATGAATTCTTATGTGGTCATAGTGCGACCAATATCTACTATTGAGTTTTAGTATCGTGTACTAATTTTAAGATGACCAACAAATACCGATTGCATTGTCCTTGTCTGGGGGCAGCCTGTCTGGAGACCACCGAAGTTTCAAGTGGTGATAAAAATTTTCAAAACATGAGGAAGTATCAAACCTTACAATTTCTCTGTCATTTCGCAACATTTACGGACTTAGGTTAAATCCGGACCGAATCCGGATATTTCCGAAACGCATTACTTTTGCATGTAATTTCTGCGTTTTCCGGAACATTTCCGATCCGGAATGTTTTGTATTTTTGTATGCAAATTATTTCCGGTTTCCGGATTCCGGATTTAACCAGTTCGCCCACCGCTAACTAATATAATACCGACATAAGCATCCCACTCATGCACTCAACGACAGGCTGCACGCTACATTACTGCCGTCAATGAATGCAGCTATTCTCTGCAGTTATCCGTTGAAACATCCCTAAATTTTGCAACAGTGCAGAAAAGTGTCATGTCAAGCAGCTAATTAAAACTAATTAACTAACTAATTAACTAACTAACTAGCTAATTAACCAACTAATTAAAAATAGGATCAGTTCTAATCGAGAAAATGCGGGTTGCGGGCCACCCACCCGCAACCCCACGCCTATGGAACATCTGCGTGCGGGTTGCTCCCCTGCCCGCAATCCCCCCGACCCGCATTTCTTTTGTCTTCACAATGCACAGTGCGGGTTCGGCGATCCCGCACCGCCCGCATGCATTGAGCCCCTTCGACCCCATGCGAGCATTTTTCACCATGGAGATCATGCCGCATGATTTTGGACCATGCGGCATGATTCTCGCATGATTGTGCTGACTTGGCTGCTGGTTTAGTTTTGCTCTGTTTGTGATCACAGGCAGTTTATCAGCTGTCAGCTTGAATGTAACGAGTATCCTGGTTGAATCTCACTTGAGATGTGCTTGAGAGAAGCATAAATCGTTATCGGAGCTAGCATGGTAATGCTAATCGGAGCTAGCATGGTAATGCTAAGCGACATATGGTTGATTCCTTATATTGCGTGAGTTGAAAAATTTAAACTCACGCCATTTTCACAAGACTTAACTTGAGAAGCCCAAACTTGCACACAACTTGTACGGCGTGGACTTCTAGGTCCACACAAAATTTCATTCCGCTGCGTGCCCACTCGCGCGATCGCGGGCAAGATACAGTTGAAATTTTTGTAAAAACGTTCTTTCCCTTTTTTTTCCACAAAAAACTAGTCAGGGCCCAGACGTTACTGAACACCAGAAATGTTAATATCGCATATAGGGTTTTCGCACACGAGAAACACGATGGTGCTATCGCTGACTTCGTAACTCCACGACTGAGACCGGTTCCAGACCATGACCACGACTTTTTGTATGTAAAGTGTGCTTCCCGAAGTAAAATTTCGCCGAAAAGTTGGGTTACCAGAACTATTAAAGTTGTTTATGTGGTTTTCGCACTCGAGAAACACGGTGGTGCTATCGCCGAGTTCGTAACTTTTAGTATAAACGGTTCCAGACCATGACTTTTTGTACAGAAAGTATGGTTCTAAAGCCAAAATCAGCGGTTATATGTGTTTTTAATCGTTGTTACGTCAAACATATATTAATTCCAATTGGTTAAATGTTTTTCAGCTCAAAAAGAGCCATAATGGACGCTCAGACACACACAACAATGCATTAGTGCACGCTACGCAGTTGCCTGATTGATAAAGCGCACAATGTATTACCCACAACACACAGCCAGCCAGCCAGCACACACACACAGGCAGGCAGCCAGCACACACACACACAGGCAGCCAGCACAACAGGCAATGCAGCAATGCACGCGTAGTTACATATGTAGTAAAGCTTGTGAAGGAGATTGGCGAAGCGATGTCCGAGCGGTATAACGCGCAGCACTGAAGATGAAAGGCCGCGGGTTCAAACATTCACGCGCGCAGCTAACTTTGTTTTATCTTACTAACTTTTAATGAATTCTGGGTAACATTTTTCAGTTTTTTTCGTGTTTTTATTTGAGATTAATTATTAAGCACAGGTGCGGTTCGCAGTTTATGCGCTGTGATGTCATTCATGATAAAATACCCACAAGATATCAACTTGTTAATTAAAATTGCTGTTGCTCTCTAACATTCGAAGCTTTTTCCGCATGTATAATTTGACTTTCGTGGGAAAGTTAAATAGTAGTTTTTACGTAACATTGAATCCAAGATCAGATGCAGCGGCCAACACCAAAGCAATCTGGAGACTGATGTTTGACACTTATTTCGTTGCTGAAGCTGAAGGGACAGGTTGCATGGAAGTTCATTGCACAGCTTTGCTAGGTACTAAACCAACAAGTGCCATTCTCTGAGACGATGCGCAATCAGTGCGCTATAAATGATGGTACCTAGGGTGTCAAATACATACCTGGCGGTAAATTAAAAAAAAAATAAATAACTTGACAAGTTACCATGTTCCTCAAAAGCATGGACATGCGCGTGGGGCACTGCGTTGGTTTTGTTTCAGTGGTGGGTGAAGACGCAGACACAAGCGTGTCTCCATTGTTAGAACCCCATAGTGAAATCGAAACACAAAATTGGCCTTATGTTATCGTTCTTTTATGCCAGTCAGCCAGGGAACCATATTTCTTTTATGCCCCTTGGGGCATTTTTCTTTCTTGTGTAGTTAACTACTCCGCTACTACAGCTTTAAAATCGAATTGCGGAAAAAAGTTTGTCATACACAGTATACCACATAAACATTTCTGTTAAAAGCTTTTTTGGCAAATTTTACGAATGTTATATTTAGCCTGACAGCAGATAAACTGCCTGTGATCACGAACAGATCAAAACTAAACCAACAGCCAAGTCAACACAATCATGCGAGAATCATGCCGCATGGTCCAAAATCATGCCACATGATTCTCGCATGGTGACAAAAATGCTCGCATGGGGTCGCATAATGCCGCATGATTTTTCGCATGATTCAGTACTTAAGGAGGTACCATGCCGCATGGTATGCCGCATGAATCATGCGAAAAACAGCCAAGAGATGCAACCGGTACTGTATATATGTAGAAATATACATGTGGAAATGTACATTTAGAAATATACGTGCAGAATTGTACATGGAGAAATATACATGCAGAAATGTGCATGTAGAAATATGCATGCAGAAATGTGCATGTAGCGAACCCGAAGTAAAAGACAGACAGGCAGACCACCCAACTTGGCTGATGTTTCAGTCCATATATAGCTTGTTGCCCAATCACAATTCTCTGATCCCCACCCAACGCAGGCAATGATGTCCAACAAGCACATCATCAAGTGATCATACCAGCTGATGTTCCACACTCTTGCAGCTACGTGGCGGACGGCGTTTGGCACATGCTCAAAGTGAACCGTGTCGGCCGATCCCTGTCCCTGTCCGTGACGAGCGTCGGTGAACAACAAAAGCCGACCACCTTGACCAATCAGGCTGTGGCCGCTGGTGACAAGCAGGTGTTGGACTTGCACAAGGATGTCAGCAAGCTGTACATCGGCGGCGTGCCTGATTCGGCAAGGGTACGTGCGTGTTTTAAAGTTGGCAATTCGCCTGTTCCCCTGCTTTTTGAACTTTTGTGAAAATTCGGTCTGTGGTCGCGCAACTTTCTGATATTTGGAGATTTACCGATGGCACTAGTCTGACCAGTGTAAACTTTGTTTATTCTTGTACGCTGGTCGAAATTTGTGGCGCCATTGAACCTAAAACCTGTTGCACTGATGATGACCTGGTGCACATATTCAGTAACAAACAGCTTGAAACGGTCACGATTCCCTATCGTTTACAACGAACGATGGCCAAATCCCCTTGATTCAGCTGCCCCGTTCATTGCGCAGTCGTCATTTTCACGGTGCAATCGAAGATGTTTCACTGAACGGTGACCCGGTCGGGTTGTGGAACTTTGCCAGCGACGGCAGTGTCAATGTGAAGGGCGCACTTGAACGCACTGAACTGGAGGACAGCGATGATAACTCGGGTACACGTCGGCGAATTTCTCTTAATTTTTATATTTTTTGATCGTAGCAAAATTAGTGATCGGTCCGGATCGGTTCTGGTTTGGTCATCTGATTTTTCTCTCGCAAATATTCGGAAGTTTTGTTGGTCGAAATTTGTGTTAGCGCGAAATCTCAAAATATCCTGAATGCAAGAGCATGTCACGGAGCACTACATCCGCGCCAATTATTTTGCCTTTCTTGTCGTATTTTTATTGCAATTTTTGCGTGCACAGGCGTGACCCTAAACGGCAACGGCTACGTGGTCATGAACCGTGGCACATGGAACCCGCGCAAAGAGTGCCGCATCGAGCTGATGTTTCGCAGTCACGCACGGGATGGACGCATATTTTATGTGGGAAAAGAGGTTGGTGATGGAATTTAGGGTGGAAATTAGATATTGGTACCGTGTGCATGAACCTTTCGCAATGCATTGCTCATCTTTTCGAACACGGCATGGATGTTTTGAGTTTGCTCAGCTCTGTATTGCCTTGTTGAAACATTCCTCCAGATAGCTGTTATCACGCACACGGATCGGTGAGCAGATGAACGACCATTGTTGACACTCGCACATTCTGTTAACAAAATTAGGCGATAGTATTCAAACGCGTAGCCTGATCCGTAAAAGTGCAGCCGAGTTGTTGGTCTGTGGCACAATTGTTGTCCGCCTCACGAATTCGGCAATCAATTTGAAAACAATTTTCCTAAAAACGTGTTGTTCCAGCAGCATTCCCATCGATTCTAAACCAAAACCCAAAACCCAACCAAACAACTATGAATGCTTCAGCGTGACATGTTGACAATCGAACTAGACGGCGGTCACGTGATGGTTCAATTCAACTTCGGTTCGGGTTCGTCGCGCGTCATTTCCAACCAACAATACAACGATGGCGAATGGCACAACGTCAGAATGGTCAGGAACGAGAAACAGGTCACGCTCATTGTCGGAATGGATGATGGTTGGCGAATTTTCTCTTTATATTCATCTTACTCATTGCGAAGAGAAAAATGATATTTCAGAAGCGACCGGTGAAGCGGAGGGTGACATGTTTGAGCTGAACGTTGGCGACACGTACATCATTGGTGGACTGCCCGAATACGTCGCTAGGTGCGGAGGACTTTTTGGTCTTACATTTTCTCTTCCGAAACATTCAGTGTAATGTTTCAGCGCCGTGCCACCGACCGGTTTCGTCGGCTGCATCGATAAACTGAAACTGGACGGCCAGCTGAAGAATCTCAACTACGAGGCACAAGTCAGGGAGGCGAAGGGTGTCGAAACAGGTGAAATGCATACATTTTCATATGCTAATCCATAAGTTTGCATAAAGTGTGCTTTGAGTGTTGAAACCCCTTGGTTGAAACACTCATCGTGATACACGCCCTATGTGTCTTTCGTTTTTTGTTGATATGCTGCGATGGTGCCCAGGTCTTCGTCAGTGCAAATGAACTAGATCTTCATTTGAAAACAATAACACCCGCGTTCTTCTTCAAACACACGTTATTACTGATGCAAATCCACCGACGTTTCGCCCCCGTCTTTGCACATTATACATACATACGTGAAACGCTCGTGCGTCACACCCATTCCCTTATCCCGCAGGTTGTCCGGACACGTCGGTGCGTGTGGTCTCGTCAGTGACGGACAGTGGTGAGACCCCTGAAGATGCACGGCCGTTGGTGCAGTTCCGAAACATTACCGTCGAGCCAGAGGTCGAGATATCGCTGCGATTCAAGACAAAGCTGGATGCACCTGCACAATTGGTGCATTTGAGTGATGAGAATGGTCAACAGGTGGGGCTACGGTAGGATTACTGTATATCTGAGATAGTTGAGTGCCAAATGTATGTTGCTTTATTCGTGCAGGCCTTCGACCTATCCCTCGACAAGGGCATCCTGTACCTGCGAAGCTCAGTCGGTGACTCTGAGACGAGTGTGAAACTTGAACTGAGCGATGCTTCGGACTCAAACTGGCATTTTGTCACCGTGTCACGCACTGCCGATGCGTTAGTGCATCGTGTTTGATTGATTGCTTCATTTATTGCTTTATCGATTAGATATCGATCAATTGATTTCCACTCCCTGTGATGTTTCAGTCTGCGTATCAGTGCCGACGACCTGTACAAGAATGAGGTCAGCTACAGTGACACGTTCACGAGTGTTGCCGGCAGCAGTCTGTCGTTTATGGCAAATCCGAATGATGAAACGAGGGGACATTTGATTGGTTGTTTGGCTGATGCAACACTGAATGGCCAATTGCTGGACTTTGCACAATCTGACGAACTCAACAAACATGTGTCGATGGTGTGATTGATTTTCTCCTCTTCTTCATTTTTTCCTTTTCACATTTTGAATTAAATAAAACAGAATACTTCAAAAATTTTCAGGTTGGTTGTCCGATCGAAGACCCATCTACCGTAACGCCATCGTCGACTGCAACGACATCGGATGGCAAACAACGAAGCATACCGCCTGGTGCTGTCACTCCGATACCACGTACGAATGGACATTGATTGATTAGAAATCGATAAATCAATGAACAATACCACATCGATTAATTTATTTACAGCCCGGCGTCCCGACTACGACCCGAATCGTTGTGGCCTGGGACCGAATCCGATCGGACCGAGGGAGGACGCCGATGGATGGAGATTTGGACTCGAGTCGAACACTTTGTGGGAATTCCAGTCGTTGCCACACCCGTTCGATGCCGGGTTAGTGGAATAGATTGTTGGGGCCTGAGCTTGGCTTGACTTGACACCTTTTTGCCGAGGTCTAATCCTGAAACCAAACCACGAACCCCCAACGCAGTCCCCACCTCATTATCCTAGCGACTTGTTGAGACCGCCCCTCACCGTTTGCAGAGGCACGTTTGGCATCGAATTCCGAGCGACGGCAGCGAATGGCGTGATGTTCTGGGCGACCAATCGTGAGCACACTGATCATCTGGCACTGTACCTGTCGGATGGACATCTAGTGCTCAGCTACAACTCGGGATCCGGCACCGCGACCATTAGGACACCACGACGATATGTGGACGGAGAATGGCATACGGTAGGGTGGGGCTACGGTAGTTGATTGGGTTACTGTAGAATGAGGTTTGGGCCTTTCGAGATTGTAGGAAATATGGCGAGGCTTACGTTTTGTTGCGGTTGTATTTGTGTTATCGTCCTATCGGTGATGTTTACGCAGCCAACTGATCCGATTGACTTCTGGAGCCAGACTGAAACCAAACCGTGTTCGTTACAAGTTTTGAACGAACGGTGCACCAGGTCATCGTCAGCGCGAATACACCAATCATCCTGATGACGCCGAAAACAAAACACTAACGGCAAAACTATCAGAATATGGTTCCCAAATACCAGGTGCTGGCGCGTCGCCAAGGTCGTAAGGGTTCAATCACGGTCGATGGAGTCCAGGTGGCCGAGGGTGAATCACCGGGCGAAACCAACGCAGTCGACACAAACCCGCCCTTCTATGTCGGGGGCGTGCCTGAGCACATGCGACATGTGCAAAACAGAATGGTGCCGGTGAGTGAGATGACGTCTGGCTGATGTTTCATTGAGTGACACTACTAGCCATGGATTGTGCACTGGTCTGTTTGAGTAGTACAGGTCCATGCGGTTGGATGTCTTTTAATTTTGGTTTGAGCTTGGGCTCGAAGGGGGCGCAACCCAGCTAGGCAAGTCATGGTCTGGTGTCGGTTCCGACTCCTGCTGCAAGATTGCTGACGGTATGTAAAGCTTTTCAGGAACCACTCGTGAAAGTTCCCAGACGATGCTCTGATACACCAACAAATATCAGCGCAAATATCACAGTTCCGGTTCTGAATCATCGGTTCGGTGCCTTTTTTGCACAAGTTGCCGGCGCTGGTGATAATTTCTCACATGCACAGTTCCGTCCATCGTGGCACTGACAATGCCCTGGTGCACCAAACACTCTCCACTCAAACAATCAACCCCCGAACCCAACATTAAACTTGCAGGACATGTACCCGGTGTTCAGTGGCTGTATCCGCAATCTGCATCTGAATAGTCAGTCCTTCCACCCCGAGCCCGATCAAACCCTGGTCAATGGTGTCAAGCCATGCAGCGTGTACACAGAGTCAGGCACGTACTTCCGTGCACAGGGTGGCTATGTTGTGCTCGATCAACACATCAATGTGAGTCGCTTATAGTTATATTTATAACACACCATGTATCACGAAACATCATCTGTTGCGGTCGTGAACCACAGTCATCACGAAGAAAAACAGACTGATAGACCCGCTGATGTTTCGCCCATCATTTATGTGCCATCATAATTGCAGATCGGTATCCAATTCAACCTCGAGTTCGAACTGAAACCGCGTGTGTCGACGGCGGTGCTTTTGTCCGTGGTGGGTGGTCAAAGTGGCGACTACCTGACACTGCAGTTGAGTGATGGAATGATGATATTCACGGTTGACAATGGCGCTGGACCCGAGCAGATGACCTATGTGCCCGACAAGGAACGCGCCATGTGTGACGGACATTGGCATCGTGTGAAGGTGGGTTACGATAGCGCTGGGTTACGATATCTTGTTTCTTATTGCGATATTGGGTGGCTGGCGTCCACCATCTAACATCCATCAATGGGCATGACAACAAGGATGTCGCAAAGATTCGCACCAACTCGTTCTAGCTCTAAACTATTTTTCCTGCAAATGTAAACAAAGTGAATTGTGCAGCAAAGTGTTCGTAGTTGCCCGTTTCGACCGAGACGGCTGGCGCATCAGGTCATCGTCAATGCGAGTTAACCAAATGTCCCCAACAACCCCATCCCTAATATCCACTCACATATTTGGTTATTCCCTCAGATCTACAAGGCGTCGAATCTGATGACGTTCAGCGTGGACGGTCAATCGATGCGACCGCATTTGCTGACCAATCGACAGTCGACCGAGACAAACACCAACGACCCGCTGTATCTGGGTGGCGTGCCACCAGGATACGAGAACAAGGGATTGAAAACAAAAGGTGCACTCGGTTCCAGACCAGGACTTGGAGTATACTAATTAAATTTTTATTTGGCAGAGCCATTCGTCGGCTGCGTGCGCAATCTGAAAATCGGCGGCAAAGTGCAACGTCGCAAGAGTGTCGACATTTTGAGCAAGGAGAAACACGGAGATGTCGGCAAACACTGTCCCATCAATTGAAGCATTCGGATGAATATTTTTTAACTTTAGCTGATTATATGATTTTTCTTGATTATTTTTAATGATTCGTTGTTATCCATCCTGACCCTGATCGTTTTCATGTTCAAAACTTTGTAGGAGCTTTGGTTATGTCGGAAAACCAAAGTGCCTTTGGTCCACCCTTCTTCACAGGCACATGTTAGCCGTAAGTAAGCAGATACGGCACTTATGACAATAAATTCATTGGGAAAACCGGACGTAGGTATGTCACATTATGCAAACCAGTCATTTCGTTTCGGTTATCTCGTCACAACACTGCATGAATAAAAAATACTATGTATAATACCTATAATAAGGTGCTTATGCATGTTGCTAATCGAAAAGTGAAGTGGAGAAATAAGAAAAGCAAAACAAAGATGTGCCAAATAAAGTATTTTCTCATCAGGTTTCCAGTGTTTCAAAACACCATTTCATGCCAGTCCCAGCCGGGTGCGACGCGCAAGTCTCCATGTCCCTGCAGTTGTGCGTAGTGCAGTTCGCATGTCTGGTTGCCGTATGAGAAGCTCGTGCATACTTTGGCCTAAAAGTTGTTAGAGTCTTTATTATTCATTTAATTTGAGAGAAAGGCATTCAGAAAACGTACATTCAAGCACTCCTTGATGCATCGTACGTGATTTTGGGCCGGATAGATTTCATTCAGGATCAGGCTGCTGCCGTTCATCATACGTCGGTTACGGTATTCTACTTTTTTCTGGAAGAAATTGCGATACTAACGACGCAAGTAAAAAAAACTATCGAAGCTATAATTGAAAATCGGCCCGAAATGTGGTGGCGAGACTGCATCAATCAGGTAATCCATTCAAAGCATAAAACTGGCAGATGTAAACAGAATAATATAGTACGAGTAAGAATCCTCGCCCACAAAACAGAGATCCTACACCGTAGCGCACAGTATCCTAACCCAGTCATCTTACCATGAATGTCTTCATGTAGTTCCTGTCCTTGTACTGACAAATCATGTCCGCAGCGGTCGCAGGTGTGATGTCACTCAGATCCGTGTTGGTTGTCGCGTACGCGGCGTAGGCGGTCGCTCCCGCATCATTCGGCTCGGTTGCCACCCAGTCGGGCAGCGACTCAATCGGCGCAGCCGTACACACGGTTGGGGGCACGGCGTCAAATTCTACAAAATCGAACGAACCAATCAACTGACATATTATGCAATGCTAATACTGCTGCCAGCGGTATTCAACTTATGGTCATCTGGCTTGGTCCGGCCAGGTATTGGTTACGCTGCACGAACAGCCAATCAACAATGTCGAGATTTAGTCATGTCATCAATTTAGCGTATAGGCGTTCGCAGACAATAATACAAACCAGCTTTAACACGGTATAGAACTAGTTATTGACATAGGAAAATCTCTTGCAACAAAAAATACCCATGCGACCAACACAGAACCTATCCAATCACTAATTTTGATGCCGGACGAAAATTTCCAAATTACCCCCCCCCCCCGATTTCTGCCAACCTTTCCAACACCAATTATCCGTGTAGGGCGGTCCTGCACCCAGAGCCGAGCGATACAAGCCAATCAAGTTGTTGTCACTGAAAGGACAGAACACAGACAAGATAAGAGATTTGAGACAATTGAAACATCTGCCAGCCAACTAACGCAGTGTCTTTCAGTCCCAACACAGTTGTCTCCACATCCGCATGCAACACATGTGCAGCTTGACCGATCAGATTGGTGCCCATGTCAGCGCAATGTTTGGTCACGTCAGCGTCCACCTGGAGATCACGTCGTTTCAGGGGTCTGGCGGTTTAGGCCTATTCCACGACTTTTCAGGCCCGGAAGTTCAGGCCCAACCTTTCCAGGCCCAGTTTTTCAGGCCTGGCCGATTCAGGCCTAGTATATTTGACCTATTTATAGGCTTTGGCCTAGGCTCCAGCCGGGCCTGAACCTGTGCCCCGGGACTGAACCGTTGCACAATAGTTTAGGCCGAGCCTCAGTTCAGCTACGTATAGTTGAGGCTTAGACTTCAATTTATCAAGCAGGTTTTTGGCCGTTTTCAATTCGGCATAAAATACTGGCTAAAAGGGATAGACACATCACGAGCCCATGTACCGTAACCGACCGTAGTCCACGAGGCCTGTCCGTCCTGCCTCTGCCACCAACATGACCCATGGGCATATGCACTGGTGGTCAAAGTGGCACATTTGGTCTCGACCGGGGTTGGGTTACTGAGCGCACTGTTGACGGCTGCAGATAGTCATGAGATCAGAGCTGGTGGTGAAATTTGCGAAAAAACTGTGAGTGTGTCCGCCCTCTTTCTGTCGGCCGACCAAATGACATACAGTAGCTATATGACTATCGCCTATTATAGTGCATATTACAAAGGATGTGGTACCCTGAAATCGAAAGGAATCTCGATTACCCGCAAGAATCGGCAGAGATACAGCGAACAGTTTGATCATCCCAAGGATTTCTTTTCGGCGCTCCGGGGGCTGGGTTGGATAGTTTCATACGCCAAAATTGGGCACTTCCAGAACAACCTAACTCCGAACAAAATAAACACGCAACATGACACGACTTTCACATGCCCTGTACCTTATACTGCACCTTTCAATTCAAGACCGTAACCAAGCAACTTTGGATAACAAACTTGTCAAAACAAGCTTTTGATGGTCATGTGTGCTGTGCATGCACCATGAGTTATGCCTCGGGTACCACTGTAAGCTCAGCACGCATCCGTATAAGCAAGGTCCATTGTTTTTGCAGGATTGATTTTTAATTGTGTATCTGATGCACCTTTGTTCTTTACCTATAGCTTTTTTGTCACTCTCTATTTATTGGAACCATGAACACACACAAGCGCAAAACAAACCTGTATTATTGATTTTGCTTATCCTGTGACAACTGAAAAGTGAACAATGTCTTCGCATGTAACAGAGATGAAAAAGGCAAAAAAGGTGTCATTTTAGTTATGTAGATGATCACACGTTCAGATTTCGCTGACTCAGAAATAAAGAGCAATATTTTTTGTTTGAACTATACCATACACATGGATCATTTCAGACCAGTAAACAATCATTTATGTATCATTATGTGCGTTATGGAACCACATTGTAAACGACAACTTGTATAACATGCAGAGAGTTCATCTTTATGCATTGTAACCCAAATGTGCATGTACGTACAATGCCGTACCTACGTTGGTCATCAAAAACCTTGACCGTTGTAAAGTTGTAAACCGTATGTGTGCAATGCATGCGCACTTCTTCGATTGACAAGAAGACAAAAATATTCACTAATAGGTGATAGGTCATTGTTATGTCATTTTGCGGTGCCTGGATTTTCAGATCTAAACACCGTATTTCGGATAACTGTTCAATCTTCATTTTGTTGACCCACCACAATAAGGTTACTTAAAGGCAATTATTCAAATATTGTGTAAGATTTTTGGTTAACACCGTATCACTTGATTTTTTCATACGAAATTTAGAAAATTTCTGCATTTCGTTTGAAAATCGGTAAATCGATTTTCAACATTTCAATCAGTGTATATACAAGTCAAGGTTATGGATTAAACATTCCTGTATGAGAGAGAGAATGACATTAATTTTCATGTTAATGCGACGTTTCAGTTCATTTAATTTCTAAATCATTATCTTTGTGGAGAACTAAATTGTGCATGTCACACTTTCAGAAATCTTACTTTTTCGAATAGAAAAATTGTGTCAGATAAAGCGTGAAAGGTCGTGTTTGACGATCACATATAGACTCTCCGGAAGCGCAACCTTTGTTTTGTGCAGTAAAGAGACAGCAATCTGGCACCGGCAAAATGTCAGTTTTGAAACTTTTGCATTTTATCATCGTCTTAATGTCAGTATAACGAACATAGCGACGTATCATTGTCAAATGCATGTTCCGCTGATGACGCTACGCGCTTGTATTCACGTTTGGGGTAACGTTTTTTTGTCTATTGATCCTTCCGCCCGTCCGGGTATGGCAACTTTATTGTCATCAATCGCTCATGCTATGCACCCAAGGAACGAAAAACGGTTTCGATTTCGTTTCGTTGTCAGTGTTGTGTGATGTACAGTTCAAAGCAATGATAACCGTTTTTGCGCGCTCATAATTGCGTGCACGCGCGCGCGCAACACACCTATCGAACTTCAAACTTTATCGTCGGATTGGACCGGTACTGCACTGCGGCCACGTCTTTTTTGTACATGTTGAGGACTTTACGCGATTTACTGTGTTGCTACTATTTTCGACCATCGTAAAATTATTTTTCAATCTGCAGCAGTTTGGAAACAATTTTTATGGTGGTCGAACTGAATTAGCACGAGTAAATCTCGAAGTTTCTTATGCAAACGCTCACGTGACAAAGATCTGACAGAGTCGATCCGACCCGATCACCTAGTTTGATGCCCCACCCAAAGATGTACGTGAAGACACCCATATCAGTATGACATGGCACGTCAATTGTATAACTTGATGAAAATTATAAAATTTTACGGCCACGTCAAGTTGTAAATGACCCAATATCAAAGAACAAGACGTAAGACATGCGCTCCACTTTTTTCTATATAATTAATGATAAATAGTAACTGTTATGCATAATAAGCTGCAGTGTATATGCAATGCCATATACCTAATCTTGCCTTTTGTTGGTTTATGATCTACCCAGAACTGTGTGACGTGAAGTAATCGCAGAGAAATGATGCGGTGAAAAGCACAGAACTGGGAAAGGTACTATGGAACTGCTTTTTTTACTGTATGTATGTATTATCTGTGTACAACCTACAAAGGTACATCTCGACAAGTTGTATGTACTGTAGTTTTTTTTAATACATCCAGTTCCTATCTGAACTGTTCACCACACTCTTCCGGTTATTTCAGTGCACATGCACTGGGGATACGGTAGCACGTCCGGGTGCAAAACGACCAGTGCCGGTGACAGTTTTCCTATTATTGGAACTACATACCGTGTGTGTAAAATTAAGTACCGTCTGATAATTGAGCAGCAGAAAAAATTTTGAACAATTATGTAGGGTGTTCAGCGCACGAGTAAACACCGATCCGTGTTACTGCGCTCGGGGAATTTTGCGAGCTTTTTTTAGATCGTACAGTGTCCCTGGTATCAGAAAATTAGCAAATCGGATGTATCGTGTTGCATGCGTTTTATGAACACACGTTTTTTACATAACCAAACTGTGTCAGCATGGAGCCCGATTTCTGTCATTTATTTTTTTAGTTTAATTTTCAGATAAACATCGATTTAAAAAATGCGGCTTGTCTGGTTACTGCTGTTGGCGGCCAGCGTGGCTTGCGCCCGGAAAATTATGCCAGGTTGCTGCATTTTTAATGTTTATTAGGCGAAAAAATGACAAAAAGAAAATCAACAAAATAAACATACACAGCTATAGTATGTAGTATACGTAATTTCTCAGGAAAACAACAGTCGAAGAAAGAGGTGGTTGATCAACATTACGCGTGGTTCGAGCGTGCGGTTGAGGGTGTGGTGAAAAGTGTGGGAAAGCGCACGTTGAAAGATCTGCCGGCGAATTATGTGCGAAAATTCGAGCGCTGCTTTGATACTGCCAAGGTACAGTATGTATACGGTGTGATTATTTTTGCGTTTAAGGTTTTCTGTTTTGGACCGACAGAGTTTGTAGAGAGATTACCGAGAGTGGTTACCAATCGGCCCATTCGGGGTAATCTGAGAGAAAGATTCGTCAGACGTTGATCATATAACGAGGATAGGCTGTTCATAATAATGCATTTCATGTGCCACCTTGCAGACCCTTCGCCAGCGAGCTGCTTGTGTGTCCCAGGCGCTGGATCGCAAAGTCAGTCACCAGGAGCCCGAGACACGAGGCGCCGAGTTCTTCAACCTTTTGACTGAATACATTGACGTCAAAGAGGAGGTTGCACCAGATGCACCCATCAATCGACTGAAGAACAGGATGGAAGACATCATGGCACGTCTTAGAATGAAGAATCATAGACGCACCGCTGAAACTGAACAGGTTTGGTTTTGGGGATGGGTGTTTTTCGGCATCTTTTTATGACTGGTGCATCCGCACTGACGAAGGCATGGTGCGCGCTGTCTGTCTCTTTGGTAATTAGTGTCCAACCGATCTGAGTTATTAATAGTAAAAGTAACGAAAGTAAACAGCATCGCCACATGGGTCGCTTATCAAGCTTTACTCAACTATCACCCCGAACAACAATACGTATCACAGCTGGCGACCCATTCCCATTTTTTTACAAGCGTACCGTACATACAGTAGATGAGGTGTGCGCGGAGCGTGTTTTCGGTTCTGTTCTCACAGACGTCCGCGCCCGCGAACGCACCAGAAACGCACACAAAATGACCGTCGAAGTCACACAATCTATTCCCAGGAACGTTTGCAACGTTGGCAGCGTCTGTCGCGTCCCCGATCCAAGCGGCAGGTGCGTCTTCGGGAGGACAATCAACTCAACTGGCAACCGCGTCACTTCGTCCCACAACAACGCGCGTTCGAAAGTCCGGTCGTGAGACAAGGACAGTTCGCACTGTTGAATGAGAATCCACTGCCGGTTGGACTCGACACAATGCCGGACTTCTTGAGACGTGCTGCTCAGGTGCGAAGTTTTCATAAATTTATGTCATTTCGATGATTTTGTGTTTATTTTGTACTATTTTTTGTGTTTATTTTAGGTTAACAAGCATAGGTATACTGTAGTTGATCATGCACTTTGTCCTACACTAGTTATTGGCGCAAAAGTCCTTGTAATTTCAACGCACAAAACAGTCATCACAGAAACACAATGTGTCTTTATTTAACATCGAGCACCGGTCGCCAAGTTTCTTGCCAGCACTTCTAAGGTGTCCGCTATTGGCAAACCATAACCGGGATAATCACTTTAAGTCGCCATCACTTCAATGGCAGAATGAAACAGAGAGGGTGAAAACAACCATAAAAATTTTCAAACGCAAACGTTTCTAAATGCCTGAATTATCAGGTTGTGCAAGGCCAACCGATCGATCTGGTGCAAGTTCGTCGCGAGCGTACCGAATTCAAACCGACCTGGCATCGATTCCAAAGATTGATGAAACTGGCTAAATACAATCAGAATGACTTGACACAGTACTTCGACGCAGTTGGGTGAGTTTGAGAGGGAAGAATTTCGGAAAGTCAAGTGCAAGAATACGTGCTCCTTCACGAATGCAAAGCCTGGCCACACACTGAATATTTTTCAAGAGAAAAACGGTATGCACATAATCACTATTATACGTAATGTACATGTACCTGTACGTCATGGTCTCCAACCTATGTTTATACATTTAACTTGATTACCACTGTATATTCTTTGACATAAAATGACGGATTCCGATCATATCACAACAATGAGAGTTGACTACATAATGTTTCAGCTACCGAGACGACAACCCGAGAGACAAGAAGCTGAAATTTTTGTTCGAGTCGATCAAAGCTTTCGGACGCGCGGCCAAACATCAGAACATTTCCGGTATGAAATCCATTTCACATGTTCTTGCATTTAGCGTCAAGCGTCGGATTGAACAACCACCAGATTAGTCAATGGGCATGATAACAAGGCTGACTCCACCGACACGTACAGTAAACACTGCAGTCATGGTTGTGTGTGATGGCAACGAGTACCCCTTAGTGACCTGCCCTGTTTCGCGAAGAAAGTAGTCTGACGAATATCTAAATATCGTACGAATCCAGGAGCAGAAGTGCATGTGAGTATAATACCAGCTAGTGTGTGTTCTTGGGCTTACGCGGCCACCGGTGCATTCGCACTGACGATGACCTGGTACACCTACTGTCTGTGAAAACAGGTCGAAACCGGAAAATACGCTCAACAATCCGCATCGACATGGACCAATCAAGGAAACATGGAATTCACGCACCCTGCATATTTTGCACAGTTGTTGAATTGAAACGTAAACGTGTTGTTTTCCGGCTTGGCACTATTCTCACCGAGTTTCCTGAGTCTGTCGCCCAAAGACGAGCGAGTTGCGCAACTGTTCTCACCGGATCTGCTCAGTTTGTACGATGATGAGAAACCTCTGTCAATGAATGGAATTCTGGAGGTGAGCGAGGTTGCGGTAATAAAGGTGCACTGATGATGACCTGGTGCACCACAGGTTTGTGGACAGAACAGTCAGTGCAAGGAGTGGAAATTACAAGGATTGCAAACCAGAAAGTGGAATCGCAAACCACGTCAAATTTCAACCTGTACCTTACCGACATTATAAAGCCTATTAGATGGGTATTCGCACTGTGCAGAACAGCAGAAATGCATTGGTGAAAAAAAATCATCGCAGTCGGTCATGCATTGTGAATTTTGTGGCTGGAATTGCAACAATTGTGTTGTATATGCTTGATAGAAAATTCTTGAAGGCGTTTTAGCGCATGAGGCCGTACGCTATTTGACTGCCTGACCAATCAAATGAACTGTGAAAGCATGTGGTCCACGAACCAATCACAGCATCACCGCACATTAAATAATACCAAACATTATTGTGCACTTTTGTGAAACATCACCCAATATGACATCAGGCAATGCAAATGTCGGACAAGGACGCGTGGTTCGAGCTTGTGATGGAGGGATCGGGAGCAGCTGAAATGGTGGACAAAGTGCTGGACTGGTTGGATTCGGATCTGTCGACCAATCAAGTCGAAGCCATGATCAAGGTACAGTGCCACGTCTTCATAATGACCTTCCTCGGAGTGAAACCCTTTGTGATCTTTGGACCTACTCTGCCCTTAGCTTCCCAATTGCCCCTTGTCCTGATGTGAATGCTCTATAGTGACCGAAATTGACGATCCCGGTCAGATCATACAATAAAAACAGAAAGGGTACTACGTCAACGATAGGGAAACAGTTGCTTTTTACGAATTTAATGCAAGGTTTTCCGCTGTTTAAAGCAACAACTTCGTTTTATCGAACACTGGGACAAGTTCTACCAAACATTCAACCCGAAACAACAGAATGAAATAGAGGAAGACGGATTTGCGTTCCTGGAGCCGCATCAGTTTGACGCCATGTATTCGGGTGTGTTTGTTTGTTAATTTTTGCTGTTTGTTGCCAAATTTTACTATTTTCTTGGACAAATGTACACCAAAAATTGCAGCTGGCCCGAATGTGTTTTTCCGAAAAATAATTCCGTAGAATGTTTCGCTCTCAACGTAAACAACCTCTGTCGTTCTGACGAAACTTTTTTGTTTCCGTGTTTTTCGATTCCGTGTTTGTATAAAAAACGGTGAGAACAAATGTTTGAAAACAAAAAATCCCTGTTGAAATAAATCTTTTCGACCATATCACACTTCTAAATCCCATAATCAGAGGCTTTTCCCTTGAAAAAGTGTCCTCTGTCGGTCACGAAACTTTGGGAGCAAAAACATTTGCGTGGTAAAGCGGTCGAAAAGATTCATTTCAACATAATGACCAGAAACCACGTCCACAAGAGCATCTGTATTCAAAAAATGTTTGTTTTCCGCAGGTCCCTACGCCAACGTGAGCGGATTTGAAGACGAAATCAACATGTACAAACAGTTGAACCCGGATGAACGAATGCAGTTGCTTGAAGATCAGGTGGTCTGGGGCTAAATTTGTCGCTCATCTTAATGCGAGGGTTTATGGCGAGACACTGCGTCTGCCAAATTTCACAAAGTCCCATCGAGATCCGGTGCATTTGCACTGCACTGATGGTGACCTGATGCACCACACTCTGGATAAACAGGATGGTCGAAAGGGGATGTTGCTGCAGTGCGTCTATGACTTTAAGTATCGTACTGTAAAATGATCAAGTTTGGTCGGAGTCTATCCTCCCATACCCGCGGTTTTAGGTATGGTCCCCGAGACCCAAAAGCCCACAGTAATGTTTCACACAGGTGCGGTACGTGGCGGGCAATGAAGATGCGATGCGTAGTTGGGACCGTCGGATGAAGGCCGAAGCGAGCAGCACCAAATCAAAAGTGCCCGGCAAATTACTCAAACCCACCGCTCTGTCCGCCTCTAGTATTCTGGCGCCGGGCGTTTTCGGTCACGTGACCCTCTCGCCCACCGTGCTCGCACCCGTGATTCTGTCACCCGGCGTTTTGAACCCGACAACCTTATCGCCCTATCTGTTGAAACCCGTCATTCTGTCGCCCTTCGTGCTGGGCCCGACCACTTTGAGTCCCTATCTCCTTTCGCCCTACATTCTCTCCCCCAAGGTGCTGGACCCAACCGTCATCAGTCCCTATCTGCTGAGTCCCTATATTCTCAGTCCGCACACCCTATCTCCAAATGTGATTAGTCCAAATTTGCTCAGTGGCTTTATTCTTAGTCCACATGCCTTATCCCCGGCTGTACTGTCGCCCTCGAAACTGAAAGCAAAGGTGCTCAGTCCAAATGTGCTATCATAAAAAATATCTTATGTCACTGTTTTATGTGGTGCTTTTAGAACGACCTCGTTTTTTGGGTTGGCTTTGTGTGCTGACGAGTTTTACACATAGGGCTCCACCAGATAGACCCGAAACCCGAAACATAAATTTTTTCTATGTCCATGTTTCGCGTTTCGGGTTTTGAAAAAAAACCCGAAACCCGAAACACGAAGCATGATAATCGCAAATGTTTCTGACTGTATAAATTGTGCACGTCAGCTACAAGTGGCAAGGCCAAAACATTTTCGATTATCATGCTTTGTGTTTCGGGTTTCGGGTTTTTTTTTCAAAACCCGAAACCCGAAACATGGACATAGAAAAAATTTATGTTTCGGGTTTCGGGTCTATCTGGTGGAGCCCATACAGTACATATACTCTGACAATTCTTTTGGGAGAAACTTTTCAAGCGCGTTGCCTGATCCGTAAAGCGCATGATGCGTGCACTGGCTATAGCGGTCACGTGACTTCTGTAGCCAGTGCACGCATAATGTGCTTTACGGATCAGGCAACGCGCTTGAAAAGTTTCTCCCAAAAGAATTGTCAGAGTATACCTGATGGTTAATGGTGCGAAAAATGTGACCCTGAGCCTGAACCACCTCTGATATTGAACAACATTCCAACGACGTTCAGGATTACTTTATCAGTGAAATCATCGACTTTTTTAAATTGTCCTGCGATCATTTGTACAAATTTAAAACTTAGGTACCTATTTATTTGCGTTAAGTTGTTTTGGTGACGACAATAAAAAATTGGGACACCAAGATCGTTTCGAGATTTGATTGCGCGTGAATTAAAATTTTGTCCAATCATTTGATTTGCGTTAGAATACTTTGTTTGCGTTGATATCCGTTAGAACGTACAAATGCGTATAAATATACTTTTATTATGATTGCCTTATCAAATTACGGGATCACTCACAAGCGCGTCAACAAAGTTGGTCAAGTGATGCGCAAAAAACAAAACAAGAGTGTCAAGTGTACAAAGGTAAAGGGACCAATACAAAAATTCCGTTGGCACAGTGTGAAGCCCATGGCCATTTGGGCAGAGAAGATAAGGAAATGGAAAGCTCAAGTCAAACAAATTTTACCAGTGTGATGTGTGTGGTGTGGACACTTCTACATCGCATTTTGTTTGCCCTTGCATTGCACACACTGACAAACTACATACAAGCTACATAGCAGTATATGTAAATTATACTCGTGCAACATTACACAGACACAGACCACAAGTCGATCAACGCTCGTTTTAAACAATTTTCCATCCGATCAAAGTAATATTTTCAGTAAAATTTGTGTGGTATACATTCACGAATATCATGCCATCTGTTTTGCCTCGTTTTCTGACCGCTGCCGTGACGAGCGTTGCCGGCGCGTTTTTGGGACGGAAAAACAGCGAGGGAAAGACTGAATCGACCGATCAAATTCACAAACGCGTGCGAATCGGTGGGTTTTTGCGATAACAAACAATCAACTTCTCCAAAAAAATTGGCTGAAATAAAAAACAACCTTAAAAAAATCCTCCAGCTATAATCGGTGCCGGCATCGGTGGATCGTCGTGTTCGTACTTTTTGACGGATTTGAAGTCGAAACGACTTTCATCGACAAAGATCGATTTCGAGATCGACATTTTCGAACGGGATCGAATCGGCGGGCGAATGCGCACGGCCGTGATTGGAGGGCAGACGGTGGAGACTGGCGCTAGCATCATACACCCCAAGAATGAGTACATGGTGAACTTTGCGAAACTTTTGGGTTCGTCGGATTGTTTTCATAGTTTTTTTTCAATTTTTTATAAACAACTTCAGATTTCCAAGCCTGTTTTTCTGTTCACGTTTTGCCACTGATGGGTATGATATCAAGGATAAAACATCGGCAGCTTCATTGGTGATGTTTCACAAATAAATACGTGGGATAAGTATTGTTGATCTTTATGTACTTATTTGTTGATCAGCTGCTTACCGTAATGACTGGGTGATGCACCAGGGCATCGTCAACATGCAGAAACGCACCCTCCACCAAAACTCTCTCCCTTTTCAGGCCTGAAAACTGTGACAGCCAAGGAGATCACTGGCAACAAACTCGGCCTTTATGACGGACAGAGTTTTGTGTACGAGGATGTTTCACGGTGGAGTTTTGTCAACGATTTGTCACTGCTGTGGCGCTATGGATATGACTGCATTCGGTACAAAGGGTTCATCAAGGACATGCTCAGCAAGTTTGGCAGGTGTGAAACATTATGTTGTACATGCTATTTGTTTCTGTTGAGAAATTAATTTTGTTCGTTTGTTCTCCACAAACTAACGATCCTCTGTTCTGGAACAATATCGTTCAAACGAAATCCCGTTCTTGCACCTTATCAATCAACAAAGCAATTACTGCGAGATTTGTAGTCCACGTTTCAGCTGTAAGCATCCATCGTACTGAATATATCCTGTTGCACTTCCAGACATGGGGTCAAGATGGCCGTTGAGTGACACACAGAAAAATTACCGCCGACTTTCAGAATCTACAGCCTACAATCTAACAACGGATGTTATCCTGATGTACAAAGCATGCTCGGCGCTATGGACCCTCAGTTCCCGCCGTTGTGCAATCAATCGATAAAAGACCGATTGGGTGAACTTGGATTTGGGCAGAGATTCACAAGTGAACTGGCTGCAGCGATAATGAATGTGAATTATGGACAGAACATTGATGAGGTACATATACTGTAATTACCGTGATACTCTATCCTCTGATGGTTACGGTGTCGTGCGATGTGTTTGTCATGACGGCAGTCAGATTCGGTCCCTCAGATGCTTACTTATAGACAACTAAAACCCGAACGGAAGCTAATCCTGGATCTGGACCAGGGCCCAAATGCTAGGTCTTGTTTGAAAAGTCGCCGAATGCGTTTCAGAATAGTTAGCCACGGGCAAGACGATTGATTGGAAGTCTGACTGACGATCACATGCTGAACAAAAGCCGAATCAAACTAAAAAAAGTTTATTTTTGCTGTGTTATGCACATTTAAACTTTTCAATGCTCAGGTGCATGCGTTTGTCGGTGCCGTGAGTCTGGCGGGTGCAGGTGATGAGCTTTGGGCTGTCAAGGGTGGCAATCAACAGGTCGCTGAAGGACTCGTCAAACAAAGTGATGCGACGCTGTATAGGTTGGGTGATGTTTCACTGTTATACTATTCGAATTGTGTCATGATATCAGGATCCGGTAGTTTTGATCGACATTGACAATGGTGCAGCTGTAAGCTGGGCACCAAGTTGTTGGTCATTTACGGTGGGGTTTAAGTACGATGAAGATCATCCTACCTCCTTTGTTGTTATCATGCCCATTGTGGGTGACAAAAGTCGGGCATCACGTTAACGAACTATAAATGACATTTTCTTCCAGAGGCGCAGTGACCTCAATCAGCTACGATGCGTCCAACGACAAATACTCCGTCGAATGCACTGATTCGAACAACAATCCGATTCCCGTTCTGCGTCCGTACGATTACGTCGTGATCGCGTGTCCGCTTGCCGATCAGGCGCGCGGCGATTTGAAATTCGTCAATTTCACCGTCGATCCTAGCCATTACGGGCCGTACCATCGAACAGTCAGTTCGTTTGCAGTCGGTGTGCCACGAGCGACGACTTGGCACAAACGGGACGACAATTTGCCGAATGGTTGGTGTTCGCAGAGTTCCGTGATTCCACCAGTGTGTTTCTGGCTCGGATTTTGGACGAATCTGGCCAGACGTTTGCACGAAACGCCATACTTTGCGATCATCTGGTCTTTCAAGTGTTGGCTGCAGCAGCATCAGCTGCCTATGGCTCACAGTGCGGACTCCATTCGCGTTGGAGATGGACTGGAGCCAGTCTGTGCAAACAGGTAGAAACGGACAACAAGAAGCACGAGGGACAATTTACAATTATTCGTGTGGTCATTGCATTAGCGCTATTTGAATTAGCGACGTAGTATATACTGTACATACTTCGTTGCAGAGATCCTGTGCTGCAACACCTCCCTATCCTACAATTCAGTCGGTCAATGGAAATCCAGTGAAGCAACCGATAAAACTCCCAAATCCAACCTGCTCAACTACGGAGTCTGGAAAGTGTTCTCTCGTTCCACGCTCGACTCAGACTTGAAGTCCCGATATTTTGCCAAAATTGACGACTGGGTGGTCTATGATTGGTTCGCGTATCCGCACTATTCCGTGAATGACCTTGCCGAATCAGACACCGGTAATAAACGCGGCAAT
This sequence comes from Rhynchonema sp. JSB1_4, assembly GCA_030248065.1. NCBI lineage: Eukaryota > Metazoa > Nematoda > Chromadorea > Monhysterida > Xyalidae > Rhynchonema > Rhynchonema sp. JSB1_4. The sequence goes on from JASAMV010001158.1 coordinate 109,863, forward strand.
TTCAAATTGGCGCCGCGGGTCTATCATGTGAATGCAATTGAATGGGCTGCCAGTGCGATGGAGATGGGAGCGATTGGCGCCAAAAACGTGGCGTTATTAATTATGAAAGATATTGAGGACAATTAATTCTGTTCCACTTCTCGTTACCATGCGAATGTTGATAGTATGCATCAGCAAATTGGTGCTTATTTTTGCATTACCGGTTGATTTGCAGACTATTTGTCCATAACATTCCTGACGATAATCGTCTAATAAAATTAAAGCAGCAAAAAACTTGATGTTGGCTTCAAAGTTCCCTGATTTTATCTGTGGTTTTCGATGCAAACTTTTCTGCATATGAATGCAACGCAACTGCCTGTGTGAACAAAACCAACATAACGCACACAACAGGCAGTGTGTGTGTGTCTTTATGTGTGTGTCTGCCTGATCTGGCAAGCACACACACACGTTACAGCAGCACACACAAACACACAGCAGCTGCGCACGTTAGGTACAAGTACTGCCATATGCAGCCACGCTAGTGTGTCCGGCGTGGTCTAGTGGTTAGGATTTGCGGCTCTCACCCGCAAGGCCCGGGTTCAATTCCCGGCGCCGGAATTCAAGTTTTGCATCTCTTACGAAGTTGTTCTTTGCAGATGTCTCACAGGGGCGTTTCTGTCATCAATTTTGCATACATTAGTTATACTTACATTTTATCTTTTCTGGTGCGCTTGGTGTTGCAGCAACCTCTCGTTTTTCGTATCATATCCAATTGTCTGAGATTTTTGAACGTATACTTTTACTTTAAATCCGCTCAAAGCACAAAATGTCATATAATTTCGTGGCAACACAAGAAAGGTAATAAACACAATGAGAAAATACACAGATAAAGAAAGCTGTATGACATAAAATAGACATAATAAAACTGACACACAAAACAAAAGAAGAGAGAAAACGACCACAGACCGAGAGGATACACAATAACGTGTACGATAAGTGTGATGTTTGTAATTTTCACCAACGAAAGCAACTATAAGCCGCAAAAGGGAGTGGTGGATAAATAATTTTTAGCGTGTTTAACTTAAAAATTTCCAATTTTCTGGATTATTAAACCTATGAACGTTTCACGAACGCTGGCAGTGTGGGGGACGAGAAGGCTTGCACGAATAAAATTTTAAAAACGTTTGCTACAACCATAAATAACTAATAAATTGTTGATTGCGTATGTGTGACAAGAGATTTTGTCATTTTTTCTCTAATTGGACAATATTCAGGCATACACCCGTGCAGCCATAATTACTGTTAAGGATCGGGAGTAAAGACAACAGTACATCAATCAATACTATGCTAAAAATTTGCTGGTTTTTATTGGAAAGATATCGAAGAAATGTTGAAAAGCGAACTTTCATCATAGTACGCACCGAGGTACAAAAACACGGCAGCAAACTTGCGAAAAGAAATATTAGTTTCAGCCATGTTTTGAGAAAAACAACAATCGCAACAATATGGTAAATTGAACGTTTGTACAGATCTACAGAGTAAGCAAGTCCCGGGTGGATTTCTGAGCACATGATCAAATTATTCACCTAAAAACGTTGAAATTACGGAGATAATGAAGCAAAAACAGCTCAAGGACGCACAAAAAACGGCCATGATCACGATGAGCGCAGCAGTCTCTCAGAAGCCTGTGTGGTTTTCGCAGGCATGCGGCGACGCAGACAGCGCCCCCCGCCACAAGCCGTCTACCAAGCCGACTTAGTTTAGCCTGTGTGCCACAGTACTTCAATTAGCAGAAGCTGATTTCAGATGCATAGATTTTGAAATCTGACACTCTAGCTTTGGCATGGAGCTGGTGGTTCGGGGTTTTTCTGGCGTCTCAGATAATAAGCCGGGCTATATGGGCCCAGCTGTCACTAGAAAATCACACAAGCCGGTCAGCCGGTGTGAAAGAGCACTCGCACATACATATACATGATGGTCGACATTACAAAACAAGACAATTGTATATTTTCTTCACTTACTATGGCAGAAACAACGGACTGATATTTTGTAACGTGTGTGGTGGCGCTGCACGACTGAACTAAACATACAAACATCCCGGTTTCACATTCGAAGCTCAAAAACATGAAACAAATCGCAAAGTGCACATTTTTCTGGCTCCCTTTGGCACATCCGCTCCCTTCTCTCGTTAAGTCAAGATCTAAGTCGATTCCGCTCAAAGCCGGAACGCGGGGCGTTACCGACAGATTGCGAGCGGGGATCCATCCTTTCTTCATTAAGTGCTCAAGATTTGCGAAAAAGCGCCATGTTGGTGGCTAATCAGGCATCAGGAGTACTTGACTCAATGAAGCGTGCATCGCCTTCTCATTTCCTGCGCAAAGGCTAGATGCTTTGTGCACATGTTTAAGCGTATGTCAAAAATATGAGACATTTGGCGCATTTCGAGTGCTACTGGTGCGTACAAACGTCAAGTGTGCTGTATGTAGTACACGCTCCCTTGTGTTGAAATTTGACTCTAAGAATGGTGTTGGGTCAAAGGACAGCGGGGTGCCCCCATTTACGCTGCAGAGAGCTGTTTTCTCTCCGCCTAGTGGGAGGCCCACGTCTTGTTGGGGCAAGTAAAATGTGCACTTGCACAATAAAAAATGAAAAGCTGATCAATTACTGTACTCTCTCGATTTACAATATGTACACTTTTCAGAAACAACACTCACGTTGTGCGATTAAAAACACACTACAATGGCATGAGATCACAGAAATCGAAAGATACAAATCAAATAAACCAACATCGTAAAACATTGTTAAACAGTAAAATGTGGTACGGTTGAGTGTTTTTCTTTCAGAAAAGAATCGTATTGAACCAATTTGCGGAAAATTAGTGCATGAACACTTCATAAACGACGGATAATGACTATTGTAGGACAATGGTTTCCAGGCTGCCAACTGTAATTTGAGTTCAACATGAAAGAAGTTTCGGACATTTAAACAAAAAATGATTGCAAAACGAAATAATTGGAAAGAACGACTACAATGGGGTGACAAAAACACAACGATCTATGACATGTCATACCCTGTGTCTACTGTACCCACCTTGTGATGGCGACGACCACGAGTAGATGTAGCGCCATGAAAGGACTAAGACTCGTCGCACCGCCGGGAGTCCCATCGCCCTGCTGCCCAGTCTCATCCTTAACGGGAGCAGATTGTCCGTTGCGCGATTCGGCATCCGCCGGTTCTTCAATCGGTTCCATCGTACAATCGATTTGGCAGTTGCCAATTTTGTCCTTGTAGACGCCGTTGATCATGTTTGAAAGTGAGTTGCACATCAGATCCACTGCCTTGCCTTGACAGATTTTCGACAGCGCGCCCTTGTAGCCGGCGATGCGTCGTTTGACCTCCGTGCACGTGTCGTCTCTCGACCGTCGATAGTGGGTGACGTAGACGTGTTGTTTGTCGAGATACTGCCGAGCGATGTAGTCGGCCGCCGCCAGCGTCGACTTGCCGATGTGGTCTTCTGATAAACACACGCGAAGGGCCGAATTCGAAAGCATCTCCTGTCCCTTGTCTGAACAGGCGTATTGCAGCAGATAGAAGGATTTGAGGAAGGTGGCCTTGTTCTTGCGATGCGTCAGCAGTTCAGTGAGCTGTTCGGTCGTGTTCAGCACGTCCTGCGACGTACAGCCGAAATCTTGCGGTCGCTCGACGCAATTGCCGAGCTTGTGCACGTGCGTACACTCTTCGCGGGTGACCAACACCTGAAACACAAAAGTGACATTGTTGTATGTACGTATCTTTTACACACTCAAGCATACAGTGTGTTGATTACGAAATATTACACTAGTCTGAGGGTAAAAAAACTACATGTATGGGTGTTAAAAGTTACATCATCTTGTCTGCAGAATATAACATTGTGGAACTTGGCGCACTGTTTGGAACGACGGTTTAGGCTTGAAGTGGATTTTGTTGCAATGGTTGGACACCGTGAAACATCAGTCAGCTGCTAATAGTAATAAAAACTACACGAATCCGGCTACTAATTAAAAATCTACATCGTACGCCGCACAAAAATTGCCTTTGTTCTATTCAGAGTTTTCAGCTGAGTAACAACCGAAAAAAACGCCCCCTCATTTTCGTATACCTCCAAAAAACAATGCCTTTTTGTTTTGAGTGCGGAGACCGCTAGTAACCATCTGTCATTACGATCATTTTGCCTGGATGTGAAAAACTGCCACAGCAAAAATGACAAATGATGATCACAACAGCAGTTTTGTAACGTGCAGTTTTTTTGCAAGCTGACAAGGCCGAAAGTTTTGCACGCACGCTTAGAGCAATGAAGAAAGCTCGACACGAATTTCCCATCATGACCAAGGCACACACATCAGAAGCGTTTTCAGTGAAAAATGACACAAAAACTCACCACGTTGACTTTGTTCTGCCAGAGCTTGAGCGTGTACTGTTCCAGTGACCTGACCAGGCAATCGACGAGTTTATTGTAATTGCATCCATCGCGCTTCTGGCGCTCGACGTGCTGCACAAACTCCCGGCTGTCGGGGTCTAGCTGTTGGAAACTTTGTCTCTGCGCCTTGTAGGTCTGTGCCGGTGTGGCACACGTGACTGTCAGTAGCGATATCAACAGGTAAACTGCAGTAGTCCTGAGTTGCTGTGCGTGCATCGTGCGGGCAGTGCGTGATGTTTCACGGACCAATAGGTTGGTTCGACGTGGCGTTCCCGTGGAGGATTGTTAGGTGGAAACCGTGATCTTTCAAATCGATTGCGCCCCTTGCGATGGGGCCTCAATGCTGATGGTGTTGTTTATGTTGCTTTTGATGCAATTGTTAGGAAGAACGATGGAGTGGATATTCAGCGATAATCTGAAATGATGAAAGTGATTTTGTGACACTTGATACAAAAATAAATGAAGAGAGACATTATAAACCACGCTGACATTGAAATCACGTTATGGAAACATTGCATAGTCTGTTTATGTTTACTGGTGTCTGCAAATTGCGTGCCAAGGTGACTTGGCGCAGCAGCGGAAACCTCAAATTAATGACAGGGTGATATTGCTCATCAATTTGCTCCTTTGGGAAAACAAACATCAACAACCTTCTAAAGGTTATATGCTATCACAATATAGATTCATGTGCCTATGTAGTCTTCTTAACGCCAGTGATACTAATTTCAGACCTCCGGATTACGCAATATTACGCGCTATGTGAATCTTGTGTGGAAACATGAAGCAGCGTGATGCGATCAAAGATTGATAATAATACACGTGTACGTACATGCACTAGGTACAACACCCTGGAGTTTGCGTGCATCTCAAATAAGCCCCTAACTAGGCACGGCACAAGGCGCGCAAGCGCTAGTTGGCTCATAGTCAGCCGAGGCCAGCTGCTTGAAAACTTCGCTCTTGCACAAAGTTTCGTGATATCATGTAGTGGAGTGGGCACAATCATGAATAAGACACATGCAGATTTCTAAAAATATCGAAATACCATGATTGAAAAAGGCGAACGCAAGAGAATCGTGAAACACTCACGTGAATGTTGGCTCGAGCATGAAAAAAATAAAATTTAAAAGTCTCATCTTCATGCTGATTCGACTACGCAGTTTGATGTCATCACACATGATCATAATCTTGCCCACATCACTAGTGGGTGATAACACACAGAGACCGTGTTACATGAAAAATGGACTATGCACAAACAGAGATAAGACATATTTCCAACATAAATCTCGCATGCACAAGGAGCGTAAATTTGTCTCAACACAGGCCGCGCTACTACCGTAAGCCATTCGCACTGAGTAAATCGAAGCGCCGCTGCGCCAAAGAGTCCCCCACACACGTTGAGAGAAGCAAAGCAGCGTCGGCAGAGAGCAGCGCACACTTGCTTGCCTCTCAAAGCAAGAAGATTCGCATACATGCTGCACGTGAAGATGCTTGCAAGCTGGCGGGAGAGAGAGACAGCGCGTAGTGAGCTGATGATAAATTAGACGGACAGACGCTATGCGCATATGGCGCGCCCGTCAGCACGCGCGACGACTGGGCTTGTCGCTGCTACAAAAATAACTATGTACCGTACACCATGCATGTGCAGATGTACCACATGTACATGCACGAAGGTGCTATGCGTATACCTATAGGAAACATATTGAAGTACATGGTGACAGAGACAGAGAGAGCGGACATACAAAAATCGATGGTTTATACGTGTGCAGCAGGCATATGACATGACAGCACACATGCACCACGTACGCACTGTACCGGTACTTAGCTGGACACGCCTAAACGGCCAACTACCGTTAGGGGAGTACAAGCCCAGAAGGCGTACCTTTATACATGCCGTGCTGCAAACGCGTGTGGCAAGACACAAAGTCAGCTGATACTAGAGTCTTCCCTGGTTTCGTGTATCGCCTACGACATCTGAGATGTACCATTCGATGTTAGAAGGTGTGAGGTGATGTATTAAGCTCTGATGGGGTTTAGAAGTCCGTTTTGCCCATGAGTGATAAGATGAACCAAGGAAACAAAATAATTAAACTAACGCAAGGACTTTACGCGAAATTAAACATGAGTCTTGAGATTTGATTATATTATAACAGGTTGGTTACGAGCGGTGCAGGATAAGGTAAACAGAGTTGCGTGCAAAACAAGCAACCCCGGCAGCAAAGTTGCAGCATGTGTGCAAGTTTGTAAAACGCAGGTTTATGGTTAGCGTGGAGACCTTGAACCTTCTGGCATCATGGCATGTACATGTACATACCTTAGATAGTATTACAGTACCCATGCATTGAGCAGAGTTGCTAAAAAAGCGCCGTTAGCTGGTTCTATCGTCAGCTGCAGTGTACCGGAAAGCAGCACCTAAGCCCCCGAGGTGCCCGACACTGTGAGTGACAGACATGTGAGCAAGCAAGCAAGCACTGATAAAAAAAAGTTGCAACTTGCAAACGAGCTTGCGTGTTCACATATATGTCTTATTCGTAGGTTGTGGGTACATAGGTACTATGTACCTTACATGTGACTAACTGACTGCTAGTGACAGCAATGTGTATGCCATATGGCTTAGGGCAAAAACAGCCGGTTCTGCCCCTGTGAGGGTGCACAATTTTCGGGTGCTAACACACGCGCACGGCCCAAAATGCTCAGCCCTTTTGCTTTTTTGTCACAGTGAGATAAACTAAACGAGGGGTGGGGGTACTAAGGTGCTGTACCTTTGAGATGGATGAGTGGGTTGCATGAGAGCCAAATGTTCATGAAGCACTTTTCCCCATCACGTGACTGCGCAATTGAGACATCATAAAACAATCCAACCATCATTGACAAATCAAGTTTCGCAGTAATTGGTACGACCAACATTTTGCAAGTTCCAGTGTTTCCGATCGATTCACCATCCATAGAGAGTGCACTGCACACCTATGGGCATATGGTGTAATTAGGTGAGGCGGGGGCAGCTAAAAAAGACACTGTTGTCGAATGGAGGAAAGGACTTGATTAAAATGGATTTTCCGTAGCTGCTGCTTGCCTGAGACTTACCGCCGCGGGCAGCCGTCGGCTAAAAACAAGCACGCCAAAAGCACTAACGGATTAGCAACCAAGTGAAGTGGAGAGCCCGCGCACATAAAATTTGTCTCTCTTGATTTAACGGTAAAAACTTTACGCGTCCGACCAATCTGCTGGAATTGCCCTCACAGGGTGCATACATGCAAACGAAAAACATGCGCGCGCATGCAGCCCCGTGTCGAGCATTGTGGCAGCTCAAAGCAACAAACATGCGTTTTGCGTTATACTGTCACAGTCAAAGAGAGTAAACAGTTTCAATCTTGGTGGGGCACAAAAAATACAGAAATGGAGCTCGGCACTAAAACGGTACCCGGATAACAAATGGGTACCTGTTCTAGTATACAGTTGACTTTTCAGCGCCTTGCAGCTTGACAGCTGCCGACTCAAATTACGGTGCCGACGCGAAAGCGCCCGCGAGAAATGGACTGGTTTATTTATTTGCTTGCCACTATTTGTTGTTTGTTTGTTTGGGCAAGAACATAAAAATAAGTTCGGAGATCAAACAAACATGCTTTTCCCCAAGTTCATTTCAGTTGAGTGCTAACGTCGGAAACCATGCGAGATAATGGGTGGCATTTTCGAAACGGTGTAAAGGTCAGTTGGGTGTAAAGGTCGGTGGAAAGCTTGAAATATTGCACGCTGAGCAAGCAGCAGAAGGCGCGTTTCTAAACGAAAGGTCAACTTTGACAGTTTGCCGTGCAAGTGTAAATCGTTTGTTTGCAACCTGGTTCGTTTAAGCTGGATGCAGAAACGTTTTAAAGCAATATTTTTAAGTTGCCTGACATTCCGCTGTAAGGCTATTGAGAAATTGAACATTCACTGACGGCGGTACCAAAACTATGATGCCGCTAACTGATCGCAGCACGAAATCAAAACGCCTCCAAAAAAGGTCACGAAATTTATAAATATCGTTTAAAAACGCTTGTGCAACTAGCCTAAATACAATATTGCAAACAGACGATTTACTCTTGCACAGCAGACTGTCAAAGTTGACCATTCGTTTAGAAACGCGCGTCTGCAGTTTGCTCAGCGTGCAATGTTTCAAGCTAAGGGCGCGGCCAGGTAGATGCGGACTGCGGACTGCGGACATTGAAAAAAACTATGTCCAATGTCCGCAGTCCGCAGTCCGCATCTACCTGGCCGCACTTGCGGACTGCGGTTTGCGGACAATCGAAACATTTTTTGATTGTGTTTGCTAGTGCGATATACAACTACAGGGTTGTGAATATAGTGTAACGTGGAATCCTGCCCTGTTGCCTGCCATTCAATACCATGAAACATTCTAACGTGTGTGTCCTTATTCTGTGTTTGCTGTGTGTGATACGTGGCAGTCGTCAGTTGCGCGTGTGTTGGCAATTGATTATTGTGAGTTGGCAGATATTACATGGATGTTTCAGGCAACAACAGAAGACAACACAGTATTATGCACGGTGTTGAAGTTTGCATATTTATAGTCCAGCCACCAGCTCATGAGACGACTTTTTTTAAAGCTTGCTTGGCCGCATTCAAAAATGCTCCAGATACACGTGTTTTCGCAAACAAAAGAAAGAGATTGGCTGAGGGAGATGATGACAAGTTCCAGCTGGCTGACCTCAATTTGTTGCGTGCTTACGCGAACAGCAGCGTTGTTCAGCACACAAATGTTTTGGGAGTCAAAAGGGAATTTACGCACCGAGTGGAGAGCGTGTTTTTAAAAAATACGTGCGTTTCTCTTTCTTTCATTTCCGAAATACGTGGAACCGGAACATTGTTGGATCCGCACAAGCCAATTTCAAAAAAAAGTCGTCTCATGAGTTCGTGGCTGGACTATACAACCCTGTAGTTATATGCTTACTAGCAAACACAATCAATGAAATGTTTCGATTGTCCGCAGTCCGCAGTCCGCAAGTGCGGCCAGGTAGATGCGGACTGCGGACTGCGGACATTGGACATAGTTTTTTTTCAATGTCCGCAGTCCGCATCTACCTGGCCGCGCCCTTACGCCGAGCTTACACTGAACTTTCTCACACCGAAGCTTTCCACCGACCTTTACGCCCAACTGACCTCCGTTTCGAAAATATCGCCCAATTTCAGAAGTGAAAGTTCATTATTAGCCGTTCGTTGCGTTTTATATGACCTGGGTGATAAAGCAGCGTGCGTGCAGGAACACAGGCAATGAACCATATTATTACTATCGCTACCCTTTTGTTTATGACATAAACATTGTATTGCTCAGCAAATATACATGGTTCGATTGATAAAATATGGAGCTAAAAATGTTTAGCCAAGCGTTTCCTTGCGCATACTTTGAGGGATAGACAGCATCTAGTGTAGCACAGTGCATAGGTGTCTGAATGGTTCATTTTGAACTCAGAACAAATGTTTAGTTTCGTACAATGGTGGTTCATGGAGTATATTGTAAGTGTCGCATATCTGAACACATGCCAAAGGAAAGAGCGGCCCAAAGGTCGTAAACCTTTCACAACACATGTTTAGTCTCATGTGACAAACCAGCCGGAGCCAAGCCAACCGATACTTATCACTTAGGTCACCCTAAAAGTGGGACAAGAATTTACAGACCACCCTGTAAGCTAAAGCGAACAACTAATGCTGTCCCAGCCCCAGGAGCGACAGTCACAAATACTGTAGCAAGACAGACAATTGTTACAACACATGAACCAAATTACGTGGAGCGACCTTCCCACATAAGGCAAGCCGGCCTGAGAATCGGCATGACACTAAACAGTTTACGAACAAACAAGCAGCTTCTGAATGCACTGTCAAAGCTGTAGGGAAGAGAGGGTCACAAGAAGTACATTAGAACAACACTGATAGTAGTAGTTTAGCAAGCAGCAGTAGCACATAGACCATGAATAAATGACCACTTTGTGTGTACGCGTGCAATGGACAAAGGCTACTTCTGTATGTACCGAAGAGACTCTGGGGTTCCGGGTTATGTCCTCAAAAGAACCCCGAGGTCCCCCTTTTTAGTACCGCGCGCAATGCCAAAGGGTGACCTATATGTATTGTACTCCTATGCATGACCAAAGTCCACTACGGCGCGCGCGTGTATGGTTGTGTGTTCTTTTCTTTGATATTTTTACTCATACACCGACTACTGTATAGCCTTGGAAGCCTTGTTTTGTTGCCCGAAATGTGAGGTCCACGCGCATTTGAGTCTATCCCGAGGGTGCACACATGGGGTCATTTACATGACAAAACTGCCGATGATTACAATAGACGAACCGAAACCAGTGTGGTTGCATTATGTGCGCGTGGGGGCAGCAACATGAGATATTATGGATGACCGTTTTTGGCTTTTTGCCTTCTGCCGCCAGACACAAAAATGTATGAATGCGAACGTCTCTGAAAGAAGCCAACAAGTAAACAAAGAACAAGAGTGTAGGTCTGGGTAGTACTATGCTCTTGTTACATTACACCCCAAACAGGACACTGGTAGCCGGAACGTTTCTGGAATATCAAACAAGCGCAAGCCAAAAATACAAAATGAGCCAGCAGAAATAAGCTATAAGTCCATGGGGACTGTATGTGCTGAAAGCGTGTCCGCGATTATAGCCGTATGGGAAAGGCGCATCTATTGCTGGTTGCATGCGTTGAGCTTGAGAAAAATCAGCGGAGAAAAAGAGCGGCTCAAAGGCAGCGAACCATGTCCGACCTTATGCTATTAGGCTAAGACACTTTCTCAAAGAAACCTTCTCGGCTTTTTGGACACTGTTGTTTTCCTCGCTGATTTTGCCATCATAGACAAAAGCGGAACGCGAAAAATAAATATCGCCAGCCTGACTCCAGTACTGTCATGATGATGATATGCGTGGCGCATTATGTTTTTCCATCCGCGAGATTTAGTCATATTTGTAGATAAGTGGGCATTTGTGGCCTGGTAGCACCTGACACCAGTTAAAAAGCCTATATCTGATGCGAATGGGAAAAACCACGGCGCATGGAAAAGTATCATTTCTGCAACATGGGATTTTCTTCAACCCCTTTTGTTGCTGCGGCAGAAGTTGCAGCATTATTGTTTTTCAATGGGCTGACTTGGATAAAATCAAGAGGCACACATGGAAATCGAGTTATCGTTCGGAAAGCACTTTCGGAGTCAACGGGCAGGAAAGTTCGGGCGGGAGACACTTCTTGTCGAAAAAAGTGGTCCAGAAACTGCGTTCATCAAGAAAACGATTTGAAACATTTCAGCCAAGATAATTTTTTGTTGGTCAGTTTCAAACCAAAGTGTTAAGTGTTCAAGCAAGCCAGGCCCATGGGGCACCACACCCAAGCAGTCGTGAAGCAGAGGCTGCAACAGATCAAATTAGGGCAATCGAATCGTCAGAAAGGAAAGACACATCTAATGACAGGACAGAACATTGCCGCAGAGCAAGGATTGGAAAGAGGTCGTTCTCCCTTGACAAGGGTTTCCTTCCATTTAGTTCTGCCCCCAATTCACCAATCCGTCATTAGGGTTGCGGCACTTTCGTTCATCTGAAGCAGCAATGAAATTTCTGACCAAGATTGCAGTCCAACAAGTATAATTTTAGCACCATGTCAGCAACATTATGTAAGCGCGATAATGAGCCAAATGTGTCCCTCTTGGCAGCTGGCAGCAGCCTAAAGATGCTAAGCACAATTTAGGTGCCACAAGCTTTCCTGTACACTTCTTACGCTTGCAAACTGGATCTTGGGTACCCTGAGATAAAACACGGTCAGCAGTCGTAATATTTTTGGCTGGTACCTACTGTTTCACCCAGGAAATGCTCAGAAGCAATTATGGGTGGGTGGGAGATATGAAATTTGGATAATGTCCGAAACATTTCTCCCCCTTACATTTCGCCTGTTGCTTCATAATAATCTGGGACTGACGTGTGTGAGTTGAGGATATGAAAAATATTCAGTGTGCAATTGAGAAGAAAAAAAGGTACATATCTGGCTGAGGGTTACACTGTTTCAATCGAAAAGAAAAAGAGCAAAAGCATTTGAGCGTTTTCAGCGTCCTGCAAGACAAAAAGATTGAGCGCTTGGCTTATCCAACCGCAAAATGGATTTCAAAACGCTCTACTGTTCCATAAGCACCATGGCGGCTTGGATTTAGCCGCAGAACAAAAAGCAATAGCAAACCGCACAAGGCTATGCGTGTCACATGATTTATGATGAAAAAACGACGATTTGATTTGACTGAGACAACGGGAAATTTGGGACACCGTTGGCTTGGGAAATGGTGGAACATAGAGAATTTTGTGGTCTTTGACGAACCTGGGCTCTGCAATTCTGTTACCAACCCAAACAATGCGTGTGCTTCGCACGTTTTTCAACAATAAACTGAAATTCCAGACTCCATGTTTCAAAACGAAGGATAAGTGGTCACTGTCACGCGATCTGTGAACGCTTAAAAAGCTGTATGGGTTGTGTCCTAATTTTTGTTCGTTCAAGAAAATACCACGCACCGAACCAAAATTTGCCTTTCGTGGCAATAAGTCTAGACAAGGAACATTCACAAAAAACTGGCATTATTACCACGCATGAGTAAAGACCAGCAATTGTATAGCAACAATATCTTGCAATATAGCATTTGCGCAAATCTAGAACCATGAAAATTAGAGGTCCCATATTGACAGACAATCTTTGAATTTAAAATTCGAACACTAATTTCCACCAGAAGCCAGAACACCAGCAGAACCCCAAAACCGGCAAAATATTGGAGCGAAAACAGTGGATTTGGTAGCATAATGTACACACGGTGGTAAGCCAATAAGCGCGACACATTATGGACAGTGTTGTCACCACACCAAGCAAATAAGCATGGAGCCACAAGGAATTAGCTGGACAGACAGACAGATACCAGGCGGTTGCGGACAGCTACAAGGGGTTACTGGTCACTCTTTGCGGTCGGAGCTTAGGATGAGATTTCGTGTGCGTTTTCAGAACCAGGGGTGCACATTTTGTGAATGCAAGGACTGGCCGTGGTTTTTCTGAGGACACGTGACTATGGGAACATTTGTACTGACGATGACCTGGTGCACCGTTTGTCTGTGGAAGCAGGTCGAAATGGGCAACTAAGTGCATAAGTTGTGCAGCGTGTTTTCGGTTACCGGCTTTGCCCTATTTTCCCAGACGGGCGGTGCACCAGGTCATCGTCAGTGCGAATGCACCAGATGGCCGCGTGACCCCAGAGCACACGCAAAACATCACAAAAACATTTTTCTGCGCAGTTCGGGTAAATGGACCGAGACAAGCATCCTAAACTCAGAACGCAAATCTAGAGGACCATCACTCGTGTTTGACAGACACCAAGAAGAGACAGTGTCCGTGCGTTGGCAATCAGCGGATTCAGCCAAGTGTAAGTAACAATGTGTTGTTTGAACCAGCCTACTGTGGATACGATACGGCCAGATTTCAGGGTGTGTGTGGCACTTGTTGTGATGTTATGTACACAAAATAAAAGAATATTCTACTGGATATGCGAAAGCACACGAGAAATTATATTGTGGAAGCAACCTGCCTTCCGTTAGGTTCAAATAATGATACCCCGAAAAGACTGCGGGAGACTTGACTGATCCGATTAGACACGACTTTTCAAATATTGTTATAGAATATTATTGGTTGGCATAAGAAAATGCAGGCGGCCCGCTTTTGTTTGTGACTGACACTGTGTAAACATTTACGCAGTATTGCCCTCACAGCAAAATGACACTTATCGGGATGGAAATATGAAAGCTGGAGGCACTTTAGTGCTCGTACCCGCAAAATTAAACGCAAAAATGCAACTAATAACTCGCAACTTGGTTGGCAAACCCACAATAACGAAAGTGTGACTTTATAATGGAGTGCCAGGTAATGTGTTGCAATAATATTGTTGACAGGCAGATCGTTTAGAAACTGGACTTCGTTATGAAAACTTTCTGACGCGAGGTTGGCCCTCTCGCTTCTGTAAATGATATTTATTGGCGAGTGTTGCGAAAAATGTTTTTCCACGCTTCTGAAAATTTGACATCAGAAAGTAGAACTTGAAACCAGGCAATCAAAAAACATTGGCGTTCTGTTCTTCGTAACTTAGCGGAACGAACTTCTCTCTCTGAAACGGTCCAGGTGCACAGAGTGTTCCAGAAGTGTCGCCTCGGCGCTTGTGCAAATGAAAAATAAGGAACGATCAATAAAATACAAAGTTGCAGTCAGACGGCGCATATAGCAGTGTGCATCCATTTATAAAAAAAGTCTATCACAAAAAAACCACCAGTCCTCTGAACTGCCTACGGGATGGCGGCAGCTAAAATCCGAGCCAAAAGACAGATTAGTCCATTTACGTAGTGGGGTGCGCGCGCAAAAACACCTAGGCGCATTATCAAACTTCAGTGATCCGTCCAGTCTGGCTCTGCCGTGTAAACATTCAAAATGTTTGTTGGTGTTTGTTATGGGGCTTAAATGCAATTGCGTTACATTTAGCCACAGCCATGAGCACGTGCGCACTGGTTATACTGTTTGGCTGGCTGGCTGATGTTTCAAACAGGCTACAAGCGGCTTTCTACATCCGGGCGTAGACCGATCGCCAACTTTTGACACCCAGACTTCCCGGACCTACAGTGTTGTCTGGTTAGTTAATCGCCTGGCAAACTTAACGCGCCGCTCTGCCGTTCCATTTTTTGTCTGCAAAGGAACACTGCAATTTGAATACTGGTGGACCACACGTATCGCTTGCACAGAACAGTGTGAACGAGATGAGAATTGCCAGCAAAGTCACACCTCCTGAAAAAAGTATAAGGCGTCAGAAACTTTTTTCACAAAAGTTGCGTGAATATAAAAAGCGTCACAACACAGCTGGAGCCAGAACTCAAGCGCTCATAATATGTTTCCTGAGTTGTCACGTTTCAAACAAATCGGAAAGCAAAGCAAGGAAAGCAAGTTAGATGTTTTGTGGGGAGGAAAAGAAAGGGGACGATGGGAAAGATTGTAAGAAAGCAACCACACCACATGGAAATCTACGCGAGCGTAAATACGAAATTGGTCTCCTGTTCAGGCCAAAAGTTGGCACCACTATTGTTTATTTACTCGCTCTTCTGAGAACACAAAGCCGAAAAGGTCGAAAAGCGGAAAAATACAAAATAAGAAGACAATAGCGGAACAATGGTAATTGATTGGCCTGTTTCGGCGAAAGCATGTTTGTTTGCACAGAAGTCACAAATGCGAAACTGATATAGTTTGTTTGCTATACAGTACAATTGGTAAATAATGGCTTATTTGGCAACCAAGTATGTACATTTTTAGCTCATTACTGTTTCTATTGTACCGGTGCGAGGGCAGTACCAAGCCCAGATTCAGCAACTCTGTGCAAAATTCTGGTTTGCACAGTTTTGGCACTAATTTTATTTGCATAGGTGTGTTTTACGGACGCGCGTGTGGGGCTGGATCGGATAGGATTTCACGTTAATTAAGGAGTATCCTACTATGGCGGGTGGGGAGACAGCGTGAAATTTGAGTTGCACGTTTCAGGTGCGCAGGTGGATAACACACAATTGTGCCACGCATAGTACCGCCGATGTACATTCATTGTACCAAGAGTTTCCCAGCAATCTAGAAAGCTTTGTATCGTAAAGAAAGGTAACCGAAGACAGTGTACCATAGTGAAACAGCTGACTTGGCTCAGCTGAGCCGCGCTTTCGGTTTATATCTTCCGTAAAACATGCGATTCGTTGGAATTTTATTTGCGAATTTGCCACAAAACTTCACAAGCGTGTGGTTGCGTGACGGGGGTCATAAAATGAACGCGTAATGGCAGTTGTAAAAAACAGGTCTAACTTGAACCCAAGGTCGTATTACAGCTGTGAAGCCTGAAAGAGTGAAGTCTGCGTTGAAATTTGAGCCAGAAACTTTTCTGAAGAATTTTGAAAATTCGATTTTCGTTCTCCAAAAGACTGACAACTGTTTCACAGCACCAAAAGTTGTGAATATAACAACCCTGATGATGACAGATTATCAAACGTGACATGAAAACGTTCGAATATGTGCGTTTACGTCAGTCAGTTTGAAAAGAGCAATTTATCCGCCATTTTTGTGGTCAAATTGGGGCGATTAATCATTTTCCGTAAAGTGCGGTGCCCGCGTGCGCGAACAAATTTGATACAAAATTGGCCCCAAAGAGTGTGTACGTATAGGAACGGGAGAGCAGCACGGTTGCAACCATAAGAAAGAATAATTTTAAGGCGATTATGACATAAAACTTTACGCCCGTTTTTATATTTCCCCATATCATTTCGCGCGCGCGCCCATTACAAATTATGCAACTGGCAAAATATTCTTCGCGCATTGCGCGAGCCCTCGCGGCAGGGTGTCGTAAAACAGATTAAATTTACGAGTGTCATAACATGCGCCCAGTGGTGACCGCTTTATGATTTTGTGCATGTGCAATGCGAAATTAGTTAAAGTACCCAGAAGTATACTTGGTGGCAATATGTCAGGCTTTTGGAAGAAGTTTGGAAGTTATTAGAGGTGACAAGAAGGTACCTACTTCCTGGAATTTAAGGTTTGAAAGTGGCAAAGTATTGGTGGTTTTGGTTGGAATGTGCTGGCTCACAGCTGGAGTCCGTCCGAAACTATTTCACTGAAACTTTCGTTCCCACTATGAACAACGCAACAGCTTTTTTTAATGTGAAACGGGTTGCATGAGCCATTGAAAACTAGACGGCGCATTTTATGAAAAACAACTGTGAACCCTCAGAATAAAAACCCATGACTCACACACGTTCATGCACGACAAAAAAAACCAGCTGACCATTTTGAAAATTTCCGTGCTTCATTTCAGAGATAACGATGTGGCTGGAGAAATTATGGGGTACTATACTTCAAGCTTGCCATACTCTGTGTTTGCCTGTACCTTTTTCTCAAATGTGCCACAGTTTACTAACGCGCAAGGCTTACTTTTATTAAGGTGCGCTTCATTAAATTTCGTGAGTGCTCAAAGTACCAAGCAAACCTTTCGGACTTCGGAGCTTCATGCTTTTAAATTTCATCACATATCACAGTGCCATCGTTAAAAAACTGGCATCGAACTGGTCAAAACGAAGCCACGCCTATTCAGTCGGACATTTTAATCGGGCGGGAGAAAAAAAAACCGGAACGACTTTTTTGAACGGCTCATAGGCGTCAAAAAGAGTCATTTTGCGCATCACGGCATAAAGCTGTTGGCTGATATAAGCCAGGCTCATGTTTTTCGAAACTGATCAAAAATTTGAGTACCCCATATCTCTGAATGAGTACTAACTACCTGGAACCTAAGAATCAAAGATATATTTCACCTATGGTAACAAACCCGTGAACGGCATGTAACAAACAGACATGCACATAACACGGTGAACGTGTCAAAAATATGCAAGTAAACAATTTAAGCGGGTGTCAGTTTGACTTGCAATATAAATGAAAGAAAAACGGTGCGTTATTTGTGCGGTTCAAAGCGAGCTCTATATTTGAGCTCGAGAAAATGCGCGCAGGACACAAAGCTCTAAATAGGGTTCGCTACACAACGCGCATGTGCATTGCACCTGAACAATCGTACTAGGCACCGCACTACGAGGCCAAGCACTAAATCGTGTTTAGAAACGCGCAAACGGGGCGAAAAATTGCGGTTTGAACAGAAAAACCCGCCGCAATTTTGGCGAGAAATATAATAATTTGATCGGCTCAAACGGTGCCAAACGGTGTCTGTCGCCGGGATCCATGCGTGTAACAAACTGGACAATTTATTTGTAATTTTGAAAAAGTAGTGCGTGTCTATTGCTGGAATTTTGCTTGCCTGACTGCTGGGCTCTGTTTGAAGCTGCGATTGAGGTGCGAAAAACTACAGATAGATGTGCTGATTTAAACTGTCCCAAAATGAGTCATAGTATGTACCTCGCATTCATGAGCAGAAAAGCACATAATTCAGCAAGCTTGCAAGAGGGTTCGGCTATCTATGATAATTAACAGCGAATAACAAACCAATAGATTATAAGGGAGTGGCTATGGAGCTTAGGTCATTGGGGGCAGGGGATTAGCGTGAAAATCAAACAAACAAAACATTGTTAGCTTTGTGGGTGTCAGTCAATCAGGCTAACACAGGCAGAGAAATCTGGGGCACAAATTTGTTGTGCTGTTTCTATGGATTTGATTTCAAGTTATTCCTTGCTGGCCCATAATAGCCTTTTGCGCAGGTAGAGCTGTCTAAATCCACTTTTTGAAGACATAGCCAGTCCGAAACTGGCAAAATCCGGCGAATTTCTGACCCATATTTCCATGAAACTGATGCAAGCCCATGCATTTCCACTTGCGTAAACATAAATCGGCAATATTTACAGTTGTCATAATGATCTGTCCTGTCACTGTGATCAGGCTTTTTACAACACTAAAGGTGGTTTATGTACAAAATGGGGTTCGCAAGCTTGATCTATGGCTGGGTCGTGGATACTTGCCTAGTTCATGACCTGAAAAGCTTAATTTATGGACAGAACCATGCAGATGAGCCCGCTGCCCTTGGTGTGTGTGTATGTCTGATTAGAACCACCGTCATTTTGTGCAGAAGGCATCGGATTTCACGCTCATATTTTTTGCGTTCTGTCATCCGCACCAACAAGCATGAAACATCAAGTTCCAGTTTCGGTACGAGGTAATTTGCATTAGAACCGACTATGGAACCTCGGACCGTTTTGCGAAAGGATGGAACATCAATTACGCCGGAATAAACAGGAGCAGTGAATAATTTTTGGGTTTACGGGTGGCTAGAGTCACATTTTAGTAGGTGCGTGTGTACGTACATGTGTTTGTGCAGGATGGGCTCTTTTTAATAAACAAGCAATATTTATGGACATACCCATCGGGCATGCAATTTTTTATGGGATTCTGGATTCACGATTTTTTGCGCAGGATACTACGAAAAAATAAAAAAAATATTTGCAAGCCAGAAGTGTGAAGGTCGCCGGGGGGAATAAAGCGGTATGAGAATGACGACATAAAATTGTGCATAAAATTGAGTGTAAAATCTGCAGTTTTTATCTGGTTGAGTTGTAAAGGTGCGGCAGGCGGATTGTAAAATCGTAATTTGCCGCATGAAATTCACAACAACACGAAACCTGTCATACACCAGCATGAATGGTATACGTACAGCCAGCCAATTGATCATCATAACAAGTCCGTATTTCGTTTCGTGATATCAAAATTCCTCGCGCAACGCGTGTGATCATGGTAACAACGCAAAGCTTACGGAACGCGCGCGCGTTGGAAGTGTAATCTGCCACAGGGCTGCCTAATGGTAGAATGGGAGATCAGTTTCAAATTCAGTGTGTCACCTTTGTTATCATGCCCATTGTGGATGATGACAAAAATGACAGTCCAGTGCATTGAGCAAATTTAGGAAGTGTAAGCAAAAAGCTTGTGAAACATCACACAATCAGTCATTAGCAAGAACAATACAAGTGCTATACCTAGTGAGTGACCACTGCGGAACACTCAACCCCATCAGAGTGCACGCACACACGCATAATATCAATAAATAATTATAATTCCAGAGATGCTCCACGCACGCATATACGATTGTGCATAACAACACTAATCGGTTGGCTGGTCATGCCTTGCACTGGTACCAGGCCCTGGCCACAAAGGTTCAAGGGGCGGGGCTGATTTTGGAGACCCGGTATAACCCACGACCGGGTTTCTACAACAGGTCATTTGGGGGCGTAAAATAACGGAACTGCCTATTGTTTGGTTCTGGAAAATTCTGGTTTCTAACGCGCGCTTGGCTTTCACATCGTGCCAAAAACAACACATTGAAAAAAATTTCCAAGCTCTACCTAGCTGATCCGGGTGAAACCTGCTGATCTTCAAAAAAAGTTTGAAAAGTTGATGTTGATTCAAGTCAGCTTATTCGAGAAGTGCCGCGTTTGTTGCACAATACATCATTCTTCACCCACCGACAGGGAAAAGCAACAAGGTCTGAGTGGGTAACAGAGGCTATTAGTTATTCAAACAGTTGAACCCTTGTTGTCAGCTGTTAGAGTGCCGTAACAATAGGTATAGGTAAAGAGTGACAAAATCATGTATATAGTTTTTCGATATACTTCGCTTCTCGTAACAAAAGCTGTGGTAGTACCTTTAGGACCCAAGAAATGCAAAGTTGACAACAGGTCATTCATTATGCTAAACAGGCCCTTCTCACTTGAATACGTTCACAACTTCGAAGACTGTGTTTATTTGAAATGCTTAGGTAGGTATAATAACAGCTGATCTCTATGCTTATTCTGACCGTTGTTATTACACAACCAAAAGTGTTTGGTCACTAAGGGCTTTATTGCATAAGCAAAGGGATTTATGTTCGTTTTGACCACTGAAGGAAGGTAGAGAGTTTATTTTATCTTCAACCAAGAGTAACTTTCTGCAAGAAAAGTCACTCACAGAGCGTGCCTAAATAACCATGACAACTGAGATTTTATCACCCAAATGTTGTCGTACGAGCGCGCAATATCATAATCGTAAGTGCATTCCTTATCCCGTTCGATATCCATATAAATATGATGTGGTTTGAAATGACCATGTTTGCATTGTTAATGAAAGCATAATCCCGCACGAACAAAAATGTTTCTGGGGTTTCTTGCCTTTCTGCCCAGTCCATCTTCATTTTGGTACCCAATTTTTCAAACACTGGACGTGTCGTAAAGTGCCGCAAGTCACATCCTACCCAAGGCCATAGTTTATGATGATATAAGGTATAAAACGAGTCATGTCGCGATATTCCGCCTGACTTCACATGAAAATCAGGGTCAAATCGTGCTCATTAGCACGGAAACAACCATGAGATAATATCGGGACGCAAGTGCACGCAAAGTACCCAAAGTAAGGACCCCTAAGAAACGAACTCCTTTACGTTAGGTTATCCTACCCATAACGGTACCGTACTTTTATGGCCACAAAACTAAAAAGATATGCTGGCAGAGAATGCGAAATGTTTGAAGTACACAGACACACAAAGTCCCAAACTAAGTTTTGATTAGCTGCCCAGAACGTGGACCCTTGCTCAGACACTGGGGAGTGACCACCATCGGTTCTATGTGCGGACAAGGCCATAATGAAATCAAAGGCCTTCTTTGGACGCTGAGTGAGTTTGAGTAAAAGTAAAATCAGATTCTGGAGCCGTAGCAATACACAAAGGCATGGTTTATATGTATAAACAAGCAAAGTTTGATTAGTTCAGGGCTGACTAACGGAGAGCAAGCTCCATGTTGCGATATCGGGGAAGGTCTTTTTGTGAACAGTTTGTCAAATGGGAGGTTTTTCCCATGATAAAGTGACCGTTTTCCTGGAAAAAGTTTTCACTGCAACGAGTGACGTTTTCTACATTTATTTTTTAAAATTGGGTAAATTTGGGCATGTACAGACAAAGAACTTTGTGACTGCAAAACTTTATATTTCTAAGAGCATGTAAAACTAAAAATGTGAGAAAGTTCTTTATTTTTGAAATTGTGTAAACGTTGAGTAGTGAGACTGGTACACATCAAACATTGAGTTACGAATTTGAAACAAGTTTGCATGTTTGTGTGTCCTCATGTGTCCCATGACCTGACCACAAGCTAACACAACAACAACATCACAACTCTGCACACATAACACGATTCTGTTGTGTACACAAACGCAGATGCGCTGATACAAATAACTTCATTTGTAGTAATTCTTAGTTTTGTTTTGGAACATTGGGACAAAATTTAGCAAGTTACAAATTTTTCTGAGTTTTTTTTTGAAACGTCAGACAGTTCGGCACAGTTGCTTGCCTTGGCACAGGCAGACTTGTTTCAACATGGTGGTTAGTATGCGGATCATGGAACAGAGCAGTGAAGTTGGCACAAAAATATTTTCTGTCCTATAAAGTTTTTCCAGGAACAAGCAAGGTACAGTATGCCTGCACGGCCAAACCGTAACGCTTGCGCGTCTGTCTGCGAAACATTTAACGAAGTGCGTACATTGCACATACAGCCGAATGTGGAGACACGAACAGAGTGATAGCATGCATTCGTGCAAGCGCAGTGGCGTCGCTGGCTATGTTTGAGTTTGTGACCATCACAACTAGAAACGAACGGTCATCTATAGTTGTAGCTGTCGTATGCTCAAGCTAACCAAACAAGCAAGCCCGGGTTTGTTTGTGAACATGGTACGGTACAATGTGTACTTCAAGTTGTACACATGCGCGTACACACATAGCGTCATTATACGGGCCTGAGCGAACACTACTTTCGAGCCGCTGAGTAAACTGACCAGACATGATCAGTTGTTGGGTGCCATACCTTAGGACCTGCGTTATTAATACAAATAATGTGACAAATACAACGCATGAGACATCATCATGCCCATGAAAGAAGGAACTCATACATAGGTGTACCTACATACATTGGTATATCCATGGCTGTAGTACACTCCTTACGAAGACGCTTCACTTCAAGGCAATATCGTCTCTGCGACAAATGTACGTTACAATGCACAAGACGCTGGGCTTGCGGTGATGCGAGGATAATGAAATGTACCTCGTGGTACCAACAAGGATACACACACACTCATGAATAAGAAGCTATGGTCCTCTATTGGTCAGAAGCTCTGAAGTTAGACTGTCAAAGTGTAAGTAAAAGTGAACGCTCTTAGTATTAGATGAGGCGCATCTGTCGGTGGTCGAAGAACAGTACAAAAGTCCATTAAGAATTGAAGTGATGTGATGAGAGACGGTTTTACTCGAGTACCCCTTTAAAACTGACTTGAGTTTCTCTGACTCCATGAAGGCTCTGCTTGAAGGTGGTCAAGTATTGAATGGTCACATGTACTAATGGTGATTGAAATGCTGTAAAGTGCATTCGAAAAATTCTTGATGTTTTTTACTTTATTTTTTTGTCTACTCGACGGTTTTGGCGGCCAGTCCAAACTGAAAAGAAACATACTGTAGGTACTGTATTATTTGCACTTTGCAAACTTCACAGTTTTACAACAGCAGGTTCAATTGACAAATGGAATCACACAAACTAAAACCAGAAATTTTCACGTATACACGCATAAATTATTACTGCCTAATTTTTGATCTGAAAGTCGGATTTCCCTGAAGACCAGGGGACATGGGGGAAAGGCGCACGAAATATTTCATTCTTTAGTGGCATCAGAAGATTGTAACCAAATCATTGTTATGTATGTACAAGAGGACCAGTATTGTGAAAATATTTATGTATTTACGCCGGGCATAAATGCTGCTTATTCGGGTGCCGGCTCGGGGAACACTTGTAAAATAAAATATTGCGATGTTCCGTTTCTAATGTTGGGAGATTTTGGTGTTGGACGGTCGGAAACGAAGCCAAATGCACTCATTAGTCGACGGCCAACAATAAAAATGCAAAGGCTTGAAACACACCCAACATAACGGCTCATGCGCCATATTTTAATTTCTGCACAAACTGCTTTACGACCACTTTAATGTTCGACAATATATATTGCGCTCATTTTGGACTGGATGTAAAGGGTCAGCACGCGAAATCGGCCACAGAGTGCAAGCCACGACAAGGAAGGCTCCTTCACTCAAAATGTCGTAAAAGAGCACGCCTGCAATGCAGTATGAAATATATTGATAACGGGGTATTACAACCGTTAGTTTGGAGGGGGAGGGTTGAAAATTTGCTACCCCATGACCTCGCCAAAAGTCGACGAATGGATAATCCGCTGAATATGGCCTTTTAGCAGTTCAGTTGTCAGGGTAATTCATAACATTGAGAAAATTTTCATAAGATTTCTAATCGAGTACACCCTGACAAGTTATTGCGAATGCGCTCCACAAATGTCGGAAGTGCGCATGATTTATACATGTTTCAGTCTGCATATAAATGTCACCGCCGAACGCCGTTCCTTTACAACATCTATACATTCACAAATTGGGCACCATGGTACACTTGTCACATTTAACCCATGGACCATTCGGACGACGTACCCACAAATTATGGCACATGTTTGGACGTGAAAATTTTGAATTCCGGAACAGACCTAGGTTGAGCGCCATTAAAGCTGTACTGTACCTACTCTAGCCATGCATACGCGTTCGTTCCTTCGTTCCTGACGTTATATGCAAGAAAATCGTTCTGGCCAGACAGGTTAAGCCACTCTGACATGAGCAACATCCGTTCTGGCATGGGTAGCTCTGTCAAACGTGCACCATGTCTGTGTTTACGTGTACACCGTGAGCCGGCAGTGGACAATTTAAAATTACACCTAACGGAGCCCGCTGAAGCGTGAATAATGAAAATTAAAAGCATAGCCGAGTGTTGCAATTGTAGTGCGCGCGTAATTACAGGTTCAGAATTCAGGCATAGAAAGGGGAGCTTAAATTCATAAAGCATGTTGGATACCACAGTCCCTGATTGATCAAGTGCATTGTCCTTGCAGGTATGCTGGTATGCATGTGTGTAAATCCCGAAATGGTGCATTTTTCAAAAATCTGTTTGTTAAGGTTCAAATCCGCATTCCACGCGCTGAGCTATTGTTTCAATCCTTCCGGAATTAGGCTTAGGCCGACAGGTCACCCAACCCAGCGCCCACACGAACACATTCGTATGCAGACACCGTAATTTAATTATTTTGATTGCAGAATTTTCGTTGCAAAATGATCGCTCTGATGTGCCCATTGTTCAGGAATTCAACACAGTAGTGAATGTTCGGCACGTATAGATGAAACATTAGGGAGCTGCGGGATTGACATGAAAAAATCACGGCATTGTGGTTTGAATGGTTGAATAAGTTGCTGACATCATATGCATGCATATATTATGCGGATGCCGTCTGTTGATTCTCCGCAGGCCAAAAACGCACGATTGTGAACGTTTCACTCAGACACCAAATGCACCCGGTTCGGCACCCAGGCTAACAGCCATAATAAACCCAGTGTCTGTTGATCTGATATTTATCACCTTTTGCATGCCCAAAATGTTGTTATTGTTGTTGTTGTTATTATTCGCAGATAAAGGTACATACATACATATACCTATCATGTTGTATATCGGGACCCGGCACACTCTAATCCAATCTCAAAAAGTGCCCTATGCCACGATCTGGTTGCACACCTGTGCGCGCATTTGTGGTAAACAATGCAATTTACGTATGAATATTTCACAACTCGCGTTAGACATGCATGTGCATGCCTGGTTGCATTGGGGTTGATGCGTGTTATCCCTTTCAAACAAGCCGAAACCGGCATGACCAAATCTGTCAAATTTTATCTAGGGACCAACAAAGGTGCGTTACACATGAAGGGGGCAACGCACAAACGGGAGTGTTTGAACCCCGTCCAACCACAAATCTACACAGTTCGTGATTTCTGATAGCAAAGTCTCGGGAGTGAAAGTTGAGAAGCGTTTTCCGTCACGGCCGGTTTAGAGAAAGCAAGCATCTTACGGAGCCGAAGCAACGTCAAGAATTTTGATTTGATTTGCCTCCACCACACACAGCAGCATAATGATGCACACAAGCAGGCAAGCAGCAAGCACTCCAGCTTGAGGTGGTTGGAGTGCGGGACACTTTGTTGGGTTCTGGTTCTCAGAAAGGAGTGCTTTTGAAGTTGCAGCACCCAAGAATTTTAAATAAATTGATCTAGAGAAGCACTCAAACCGTCTGTGCGCGATGCTTGTGAAAACTTCGTTTTTTCTCCTCACACGATCAAGAATCGACCAAATTTACAGGATAAACTGACGCTGCTTGAAAACAGTCATCAGCTGCTGTGAAATGATTGGCAGTCAAACTGGTCAGCCGGTTTTACTATCGCTTTATAACGGTCTCTGCCTTGAGTAACCAAACTGATTGCCAAAACTAACTGCCAAAGCAATCATCTTCGTCAGCTGTGGTGTACCGCCCATATAAATTACGCTTTGACTGTCCCCCGGTTTGTGACGGCAAAATGCTGAATCTTTTTACTCATGTGTTTGGCTCTGCTGCACACACCCACCGCAATGAAGTTTGGTCGGTTAGTTTGTGTGGCAATAAAACCGGCCCACAATTACGCGCGTCTACCGTAATTGTTTCAATGTTGGGCCTCGCCGCGAACTTGTGGCAATTACGGTACTCTACTTTGTGTTGGTTCAAGTTCAACTTTATACAGTTTGTTTCCATTCCGGGTTTGTGCGCATGTGCTTTGGCTCTGATTTGATTACCATTCTAGCGTACTGATACACACATGGCTCCAATTTTCTAAAAGCTAAACTTTTTCGAGGCCCCATGTATCTAACCGGTCACTTTCCAAACCTTGCTCACATAAACCAGGATCCCCATGAACATTTGACCCCATCGGCGGCAAGCCTGTCCCTCCGCTATCCACTAATAACCATTAATTTCAGTCACAAACCTACACATGCACGCACGCATGACCGTTAATGAAGTGAAAAGTTCGGTCTTACAATGCAAACAAACCACATTGTCGCTGGAAAATGTGTGCGTTTCAAACTACTATGTCTGTGGCTTAGAAGCTACACTGGAAACTTAACAACTGTGGAAATGAAGAGCATGGATGCCGACAAATGGCAAAGAATAAAAATCTGAATTTTTCTTTCACCTTGACCTAACAAATATATTAACAGTTTTTTTGTTGTGGGTGTGCCTTCGCTGTGCGCACAGATGTGACGAAAACTCTGTTTATGACTTTGCACTCGGTGATGTTACGGTCAAGCAATAAGTTCTGCTGGTGGAGCTTTTTGGAGGCAAATTTCCAGAGGCGTTCGCACTGACGAGCCCTGGCGCCTCGATCTGTCTGCGAAAGCAGGGCAAAATAGACCAACATTACTGCACTCAGTACATTTTTATGTTTGACCGAAGAGCGTCGAGCGTTGAATACCCTCCCACTTGGTCTTTGTTTGCGGAAAGGTACCATTATTCGTGATGACCTGTGACCTTCTATTTCTTTGGAATGTTTGCGTGGGCGTCTACGACATCTGCGTTGCTTTGTGGGTGATTAGTGAGGTATCGTATTCTCGTGTTTTGAAGCAGCTGACAAAATAAACTTGCCAGTTTCACGCTTCGTTCTTAGCTTCTAATGCGGTCATTTATGGGTTTGTGAGGCGCGCCAAAAAATAAACTTTGCAAAAAAGTTATCTTCCGGCTAATCTACATAGATTTCCACTTACGAAACACCCATGCCGACACATTTTTTTGCAGCGAGGATTTTTACTTCCCCTTCCCGCATTTATAGCACCATTTTGCATACGAGCAGCAGTGTACCTGGATTGAGCAAAAGCCGCTCTGGCGCGAAAAGCGCAAATTCCTTTTCTTATTACCGGATGTCCCGCCGTCGTTTTTGTATTCAATTCAGCAAAACGGCGCGTACTATCAGCCGGCTTTCAGTCAAAATTTGACAATACACCCCCCTGGAAGTATCGAGTACCCTCCTTCTCATTGCGGGCAATAGAGGGCGAACATGCGGTACCCGACTTTCTATCTGTTTCGCAAGGTTGTGACACGAGTTGTGGTACGCATGCGCGATTATCTTGATGACATAACGATGGATTGATTCCAGTTGAAGCCAGACCCTGGATGGACCGTACGGCTGTTAGCAAAACTGTGGTACAGAGAAGCCGGCTTGTACGCTTGTACCCAAGCCAAGGTATAAATTGCACTTTTGCATTTTTGTGATCTATAACTTTGTTTCCTGTCACGCAAACACCCGACGGTACATACAGTACATTTCCAGGAAAGGGGTAGCTGCACTAGTGCGCACGCGTGTGTACGATTAATCTGCGTGCAGTACTTAACAGGCAATATTTTGTGACTTTCCCACGCCCAAGCGCCGCACTAGGTCACACGCGTGCGGGTGCGTGCGATAGTTAAGCAAAAAGTCGATAATTCTTAAGCACGTGCACGCAAATTAATCGTACGCCCGCGTGCGCACTAGTGCAGCTACCCCTTTCCTGGAAATGTACTGTATGTAACTTTTCTTAATTTTGCAGTTTCTCTTTCAGTGCTCATGCAA
The DNA here is from genome assembly GCA_030248065.1 of Rhynchonema sp. JSB1_4. NCBI lineage: Eukaryota > Metazoa > Nematoda > Chromadorea > Monhysterida > Xyalidae > Rhynchonema > Rhynchonema sp. JSB1_4. Next base: position 138,377 of record JASAMV010001158.1, read on the forward strand.
TGGAACCATGATGCCAAATGTAACTGGTTTTTTTCCCTCATTTTTGCGTGTGCTCGTCTCGCCTGGAGCACGGAAATAATAATCCACCACCCTCCATGAAACAATACGTTACGGAGTGTCATTGACTAGCCTATCACATGGCTGACATTTGGCGTCACAGAGGTTCATAATAACTCTTTATTGAAACAGCTCCCCGCATGAGCCCGGCAAAACCCGGCAAAGCCCAGTATGGTGCTATTGCGTGTTGGTTGCTACTGGTCACATGTCATAATTGGCAAGTACAATTTTTATATGTACACAAATCCTGTCTTTTCCTGAGCTATATAGAGCTTTGCAAACCAAACTGTCTCATCCACGTCTAAAAGTACACAAGACGCCCCCGGCGCACCTAACTTTGTCTTGCTACAAGGTCCAAGGTGTAAGCTTCGACTGTGCATAAAGGTTCTCACAAATTCACTCACGGTTCACTGATCATAAGATATAGCCGCATATCAGGGTCCCGGTCCAGATGTGCAATAAAGCACATCTGATAAGACGCACTGAGCACTGTACAGTTTTATAGGTGTCATAACATAGCGGCTTAAGGCAAGCGTGAGGCTTAGTTATCCCTCAGTTCCTGTCTCATATGGGGCGGAGGTGAAAGTATAGTACAAGTTGTTTGTTCCAGTCTTGTGCACAGAGGTTGTTGTGGCTAGGGGGTACACACCGAAGGGCTACCACTAGAAGATTGTTGCTAGTACCCACATGGTACCCGGTAAACTAAGATCACTTTGGCAGACGTACATATGTAGAGTGCATGTGCAACTGATGTACCATACGTATAAATTTTTATCTGCCGTTCTAGCGGCTGAGCTGGATAAGTCTCCGCGTGGGATATAATGTGGTGTTAGCTTGTAAGGTTGGTCTCAAATGCATCATGGTGTTGGTGTTATATACATATACCTTGCTTAACCGTTTTTTATGAATGTTCTGCAGATCCTATCAACACTTGATACTATCAAATGTATGTACGTAATGTACTGTACCTACAGTAATGTACTGTACCTATGTACAGTTGCGCTTGCGCTTTTCATCTGCATTACATACTGTTGCATCGGCACCGGAATGCTTGCGATCTTTGTCGACAGTGTGCTTTGATCATCAGGGCTTCGACCAGGCAAAAATATCCACCCGGCTTATTGTATGTATATAATATTGACTATTGCATTGCAGTCGTTTTTTCTCATTTGCTAATGCATTAAAGTGCGCAGCGGTCAGATATGCTTTGCAGCCGGTATCGCAGAGTCCCATAATCCCGGAGTCAAACGCACTTGCCTTTGAACACCTTTTTTATATTCAAAGGGGCACCTCTGTATATTAGGTACAGGTCTACCAGTTTCGTATGGAACTGTTTTCCGACATTTCGGTTGGATTTTACAAACAGTATCAGCCGAAATGAGAATATGCTCGAAAGTAGCGGATTTCATGGACTTGGCATTCTCGTTTACAAACCATGGTTTCCAGAAACATGTTTTATGTTCCACATGGGCTTGTTTTTGGGTGCTGAGGACATCTGGTGCATTTGCACTGACGATGACCTGGTGCACCGCCGGTCTGCCAGAGCAGGTCGAAGCGGTCAACCAAAAACGTGCCGCACAGCACATCTCATAGTCTAACATCCTAACCGTTTTGTCATTGTCTTGTTGTGGCGTATAATCGATCGACGTTTTTGCATCCGACAGGCAGAATGCATGACAAATGGCTTCATCATACGCTATGTTTCTGTAGTCTTTTCTCCAGAAAAATAAGCGCCAGCGCAACTGTCGGAAAATATGCGAACGGAAGATCAAACACGTATGGCCAAAAAAACAGAGCACAAAGTCTGTCCTCCTTACCAACAGTAGATCGATCAGTGTGTGTTTTCACATACATTTTACATTTACATTTCGTTGCCTTCCCTCCACCCTGCCCTCTATTTTACTGCCTTTTGATTGCCCGCAAAAGCTCTCTGTTTGATTATGTATGCTTGCTTTTGTTAAAAAATATAGTCGAACGCTTGTGTATTTGTAAAAAAAGTGTAGCAGAAAACTGTGGTTTTCCTGAAAAAAAGGGCGGTTCAACTTGACCATCAGGACCACGCCTTTATTTTGTGTAAATCTCTGCCTTTATACATATCATGCGGCGTTTATGTAACTTCATCAAGTTGCTTGGCGCTGTGATCCAAGAGCTTTTTTGAATTGCGGATATCCTCACTTTATTTTTGTATTTTCAATATAATTGAATCAGTTTTTGTACCCAAAAACTCTTTCACATGCCCATTAATATGATCTCGGCCCTCATATTGCAGTGTTCCCGCTCTCAATAAATGCAGCCGAGAGGCTGGTGTAGTAACACTTGCATGCTTCAGACCAGGGTTGGGCAAAAAACTTTTTTTTTCAAAAATCGTTTTTTTTAAAACGCCCAGATGACCAAAATATGCCCCAACAAATTGGAAAACGCTCATGTTGGGAAGAAAACGTGGTTAAATTAAGTAATTCTATGTGTTCTGAGGCAAAATAAACGGGTTTCAACCTTTTTCTAGCGAGTTGTTAACATCCCATATCAGACCCGCACCATGGGACCAACTTTGGCCGGGGTCATCATTGAAAGTCAAACTCCGTGTATCGAAGTATCTCGACAAACTAAAAATTGGTCGAAATTTTTTTGAAAAAATGGGACAAAAAATTGATTTTCTTTGAAAATCAGGGCGCTTTCCCTGAAAAATCAGGGAAAATCAAGGAAATTCAGGATTTAAAATAAAACGAAAACGACCAGACGTTTTTTTTAAAAAAACGTCGCTCTTTTAAGAACAAAAACGTCGTCGTTTTTTTTTTGCCCAACCCTGCTTCAGACCCCTTTTGATATCATTTGTTGCCCAACACTGTTTATACTAGCTCGAATCCGAAAGTTTTGGCGTATTTCGGGCTCAGCATGTGACATGTTTAAGAATGCTCTATCGCAACAAGATGGGCAACTACTATAAACTTGTCTCAAAATATCGGTCACGTGGACTCCCAAGCGTGTGTTTTGATCAGCTAGTCACTTCAGCTCCTCAGAGGCCCCGACGGGGCTTTGGTTTGGCGATTTCGAAATTATGGGGCCATGTATTGGGGAATAAGATTCGGATTTTGTGGTGCAAGTCTCAATAACTCACTCCCGGTACTCAAGAAAGCTCCAAACAGCCACGTATTTTATGTGCCAATTGTGTGAGCACGCGCGCCACTTGTGCGTGTCTTTTTATATTTTCGGCTGTTTCATGTCCGAAAACGAGTCAAAACCATGCTCGAAATCTTACTTGGACCCTCTTGTGCGGATCCAAGGTAAGTTTGTCGAAAAGCTTGAAAAGAGTGCCCAAAAAGTTCGTAAGAACAGTATCCCCAATTCTATCTCATTGTGTGTGGCCCTCTGAATTCGGAAATCCTGCTTAACGCTGAACCGGAGTCCCGCAAAAGTCCAAACGCCTCACAAAAATTGTAACCAGCTGGACTATATGTAATGTACCGTACGTGTGCACCAGCTAAACTCGCTGTGCAAAAAGACTACTGTGTCCTTACTGTATGAGATTTGAATTGGACATGCAATGAGCAGCAGCTTTTGCCATTGTTGTCCGAGCACATGCGCCTAAATTAACAATCGAACCACCGCAAAAAAACGACCAGCAGCCAAAATACATAACAAAAGACCCAGCTCCAAAATGTTCGCATTTCTCTCCTCCACTTTCAATATCCAGAAACATCGGCCACGGCCCCCCAAAGCGTTGAGAAAATTCTTCAACCAAAGAACTGCTACCAGCTGCCGTGACAACAATGGAGATTTGGACCAAGACCAAACGGTTGACACTGATTTCGTCGATTCTGTGATTCGGTCAAGCGAGAATCCGACAGTTTCTGCGGCTGACGCTTTTGGACCGCCGGTTTCTGACGATCAGAAAACCACCAGTCGGTGTTATACGACCACGACCATAGATAGCGGGATTATGGCACCCTCGCCCGATTTGGTACATCGAAACAACGCAAATGCAGTGGGTAACGATGTGAAAAACAGGTATATGTATAATGTGTGTATATGTGCCGTACCGGCAGTTTTTTTGCGCTTTTTTCGGTTACTATATCTCGAAAACCCGCAGTTTCTTTATTTTTTGCTATGACAAGATTGTGATATGATTTCACTGACGATGCCCTGATGCACCACCGACTGATCAAAATTTCAATTAAATAATCTAGTATGGTCAATCCACATCTTGGACAGAATTGAACACACTACGAAACAGAAAAAAAATCATTTCGTCTGCCTAAAATTGACGCAATGGCCAGCCGATACATCCAACACTCATTGAAACATCACAGAATCACCAACGACATCAAGCCACCGAACGGTCACTACCACCAACCACGCATGTATCACGTGACCAACAACAATGACGCCAGACACCAATTCTCACCGATCAAAGGCAGTGCTGCAGTTGTGACCTATGCGCACAGCGACAGGACTTCGATTGATATGACCAGTGGTTAGTGATTGGTCCAGACCGTTGTCTACTTTATGTTTTTGCTTTAGTTTTTTGTTCAACAAAACGCTTGAAAGAATACGTGTTCAGCCGTGCCTCCAAACTAGGCGTTAGTAGACAGTAGACTTATATTTGACCCTGACACACTGCCAATGCCAGACCAATCGGTGGGGGGTGTGTCCCGAAACTATCCGGTAAAATCCACCGCTATACCAGCCTGCTGTATTGGCTGTGTTTCATAATAGTGAGCCGCTCATTTTAGACACACATGCCTCAAGGAGTTACATAGATCGTGGAATATTCTAAGATTTGAAGGAATTCGTAATGGTAAAGACCTGGATAATGCTAATGCGACAGTACTTTTCACAGAAATCGAGTCCAGTCTGCCGTCGTCTAGTGGACGTCATCCAATCAGCGACACGCATCTGGCCAATCAGATCTATCGGCACTGCAAAGCCATGCACGCACAGTTGGGCACGTTGTGAGTTGGGCTGGGGGAAGTAGTCGGGTTGATGTTTCATGGCTCCGTGCCAACCCGGTGGTCTAATTTGGTCAGTTTTTCATCGGTTTCCGATATCCCGAGATTTTGTTCTGAAGCGCAGTGCAACAACAGTGCGTTTTTATACGGTCCTGTTCTCAATTAACACGCAGACATTATGTGCATCATCATTTTGCGTGCACATGAACCTGTAGCCGACCTTCTCATGCTCATTATGAAGCCTGTATTTGCTTCGACGGCAGCCATTTTGGTATCCAACTCAGATTAGGAGTTGTTGATCTCAAAAATGTCATGACAAGCAGTTTTGTCTATCCTCAACCAATCCTCAATAATTCAGCAAATACGAGCGTGGCATTACATCAGCGATGCACGAGCAATGTCACACAATCAGCCAGGATCATCTCGGATTTCGATTGACCAAAATGCAGCATTCAGCACTCAGACGCAACGGTGTTAGGGTGCAACAGGGTCAGGTGCCAAAGAACACATTCGTTGCGTTGCATCCAGGTGGGTATGATTCTGTGACTTAGTCTTGTGATCGTGCCTCTACGCTGTATCGGATCATCACGTACAAAAATTTTTGTCGATCGCAATGAAATGTTTTGACTATGCTAGCTTCGAACGGAGTTCAACACAATGTTGTCGTCTCGTCTCACAGTGTGACCATATCCCTTTTCGCCTCGCCTCCGTTTCATTATTAGCTGCATGCGTTATGTTTGACGTGCAGCCAGCCATTACTGTATAACTTGTTGTCCCACGGAATGTAATGGGTAGGTTGAGCTGAAAAGCGTGAAGCCAGCGCAAACCATCGAAAGGATACCGAGCTTCAGTGCGTGAAGACAGCTGAACCGGCGATAACCTGTTGTAGTATTCGGCCTGCCGTTAACATGGATTCTGTCTGTCTAAAATTCGGCACTTCCTCTTAATTACAGGCACCGTCTACCGCCCCACCGACCCAGCGATGCGTTGCAGTCAGGCCAATCCATTCCTCTACCGTAGTCCAACGGGAATGATTGTGGACGGATGTGCCAACGCAATGTCGATGCTCATGTACAGGTAAAATGAGGGTTGTCTATATTTTGCTCTTTGCAATTTTTTATTTTTCCCATTTTTTCAGATCGTGCAGTTTCCGTTCGCGTCACGGTTCGCATCTGTGCAGCGATCAGACGTGGCTGAGTGAGAAACCCGCAAATCCGATCGCCGTGGGGAATCATGTCCGCACAACCGATGATCGTTAGTGGAATCACACAAAAATTAAAATTAAACTATTTTAATCCAAATTCAAATGTTTTTCCAGTTTCGAAAGCCAACGTCCACTACCAAGATCTCGAGTTGCCGCTGTCAGCATTTCCAGACGAACTACGACGTTACATACCAAATGTGATGTACCACCCGATTGAGGGGTGTGAGACAATACATCTGGTTGTCCTTGTCTCCCTGAGGGAGATTGAAGCAGGCGAAGAATTGTGTGTGTACCAGTGCAATAGAAAAGTTGGATAATCGATATTATTTGGTGATTTTCTCTATTTTATTACAGTTTTGTTAGTTTTTGATTTATCGTGATATTCATAGCTTTACCGATAAGTAATTAAGTTCACCGTAAACGATCTTAACACAAATTTGGGTTTATACTTCCAGAGTGATAGGATCAAAATAAAATCACTTGTACATAATTTGTCACAATTCAATTGCGCTATGTTTACACGGGAGAAAGACTGCGTGAGATACGTTAAATAAACACAACAATAGAACAACCACTTTTCCAAGTGACCAAAATGGAATGAACGTCATATTCAACCAAGCATGAAATACGTTTACAACAAAACTGAAAGGTGAAGAAATGCATGACAGAAAAATCACAAAATCACATTTGACCAGCTTGAACACAAAGCGGCCATCAATTCTATACCATTATTGCGACCGCAAAAAAGGCATTGTGTACAACCAGACTTGGAATGGAGGATCAATTAGGAGTTCTCCAGAACGCATTGGGGCACCTGAAAATGATTGCTTTAGAATGTCAAGGAGGAGTTCACCTTCTACTTTAGGAACAAACTCACGGATTCTCCGCCCAAATCCGGCGGTACATTTAGGTCGTTGTAGGGCAGGTACACGTGCGCGAATGATATCGAATAGGGCACACAGAAAAGGGACAGCCAGAACACATCCCTGACCGTCATATCACCCGGCAGTCGAAGCGTTAAGGTGGACTTGTCGTGGATGCCCACGAACGAACAGTCGTACACCGGAGAGCTATAAAATTAAATGTTTTTTAAATTTAATTTTTTTCAAAAAATCTATAACTTATAAAAAAAATCTAACCCGTCACTCTCCGTTTCATCCGTCATCACAGGCACAATTTGACCGAATGGATTTGGCAGGAAATTCTTGCCAACCATAAACCATGCACCCGGTGCATCACCTTCGAAGTGGAAATCGTTGATGCGAATGGTCTTGTCGTCGATGATGTCGATTAGACCAGACGATACATCCCTGGATTAAACGCGATTTTTAAATACGGTCAACAACTTGTATTAAAAGCCGTGTTGTTTTTTTGCACAACTTCAGTTCGTTACCTGAATCCGGTTGATTCGAGTCCTTTGACAGTCACGGGCGCGGGAATGGCAAAGCCGGCCCCGTTCGGAATCAACACTGACGAGATTGGTTTCTAAAATTAATAGTTTACTGCTATGTTTATCAAGTCTCAGAAAATTTTATTTCAAAAGTCAAATTCATCAACCTTCTGATCGTGATTGTACACCGACAGCCAATGAGTGTCTGCCAAAGTCTTCCCATTTGGCAGCGTGAGCACCACTGGTGCCAGTCCAGTGTATTGACCAAGTTCCTCCATCTTGACCGGAGCCCAAGTTGTTGTCGTTGTGGGTTGCGCAGTTGTTGTTGTCGTCGTTGTTATTGGTCGACGTCGTGGGGGTAGTTTAGGCGGAAGATTGTGAGCGGATATGCCGCCGTCGTCGAACTGTTAAAAACGTGAGAAATTTGAATATTTGCATTTTCTTTGTAACATTTCGAGGCGAACACGCACAGGCGTGACAAATAAAGCCTGTCCATGCTTTCTTCACCAAATAGTTTTTCAAACTCACCCCAATCGCATCACTGTTCTCATGCCATCTGCCCTGATCCTGATCAATAAGCTGATGCGGACGCAATCTCCCGCCATCCGTCTTGACCGAGTGTGCGCTTTGGTCGGTCGGAGGCTTTGTCACACTGTGCCCATGCGTGTCGCGAGAGTCAGCGGACTTGGGTGGAATGAAGGGCAATGGATCGAAGGGTTGATTGAGGATGGATTCTTTCTCGAGGATTTTGGCCGATGTCGATACAATCACTTTGCTTGAGGGCACATTGACGGTGCCTAAATCGAAAAGGAACGTAAATAAAAAAAGAAATTTCTTATGTTCGTAAAAGGTCTTGTCTTCACCAGAGTTGGATGAAAATCCGGAAGCGCGCTATGTACGTTGGTACAGTGTACAGTGTCCCGACTGTTAGTCCAAAAGCCTATTTTTCCATTTCGGAATCGACCCAAGTCGCCACTCACAAAATACCCTGTTGACAAAATTGACAAAAATGTTTCGGCAGTTTATCGTTGTTATCATGCCCAACGCCGTGTGTGTGTGTGTGTGTGTGTGTGTGCAACTAAGGCAACATGGAATCAATCGAACCAACCCCGATCCACAATCAGCTTCACCGTAGGCTGCGTTCGTTTCACGCTCGTTTGCGGTGGTCCGTCAATAAATTCGCCCAAACTCCGCGTCTCCACAAATCTCGGTTCATACCCCCTCGGCACGAAAGTGTCCATGAAATTGTCCTGATATGACGACTGGCGTCTTTTGCGTCGTTTTCCAAGCGGTTCGGGTTCTGCCTTGGGTTCCGGTTCCGGTTCGGACTTCACCCTCCACCTCCGTCCCTCTCCGAGTATTCCTTCTTGCTGTCTTTGTTGTCCTTGTTCTGGGCGGTCAGAATTTTAGCCACTTGCTCCGATGTCGGACGTTTGGCGATTATCACCTGAAATATAAATTCGGGTTTTTCTTTCAATATTTTTCAAATTTAACCCTGCGTCTTACCCTGGGTTTCGAGGCCACCACTTTCGCTGGGTTCATATGGTCGGGCATCAAAGGTGTCAAGTAGAATCCGTTCTTGTTCTGAAGATACTCTTTCGCTGTTGTGATCAGTCTTTTGACGAGGACCAGCCCAGAAGGTTATAGGCTTTTCTGCAACAGTTAGTCGTATCAGGCGAGTAATGTGTTTGTGGGTGCCACAAATAGCGATTTGTTGCATTCATATCGACGATGACCAGGTGCACTGTGGTCAGTGTCCTAAGACAGTTCAAAACACTACATGGAGATGTAATATACCTTTAGGTATGACATATGTAATTGGGATTTGCAA